>JAJLUV010000004.1:600000-763359 GCA_030564445.1 Kodamaea leandrae | reverse complement strand
ATAAAAATTCTCGAATCCGAGAATACATCTTCTCTAATTTCCTGCATATAGAACTCGGATACCACGACATCCACTTAAGTCAGGTGCGTAAATTATCTTGAAATCACTATATCCATTTTACATGGTTCTATTTTTTTTTTTTTTTTTAGCGGTATACCCGTGATTTCATGATCTCAAATTCGTATGCGCTATCTCTGACCCATTTCCCAAAAAAGAAAAGTGAGCGATGGTGATCCAAATGGTTATCAACATAAATGGAATGTTGGGAACGGAGCGATTTGTGTCCGGTACCAACACCATAGGCTGCACACTAGGTTCTCCGTAGCATGTAGACAAGACTAACTAATGATTCAGGTCATCAAGGTGACCGGTTGTTGCTCACTAACGTGGAATAGCAAGATTGTTTCTATGCAGCCCAGTTCGACCAACCTGAATTCTGTGGATGGCATTTCTTTTTTTGCCACATAATAGTATATATAGATACCAGTTCCCAACACTCCCAAAGACCTCGGCAACCAACGTAAGCACAAGCTAGAGTAGCCAAACCAACTACAAACGATTTATAATACAAACGAGAAACAATGCAAGTCACTATTAGATTATCCACTGAGGTCTCTTATCTCCTCTCTGTCCCGGAGGACTCAACTGTGGAGCAACTCAGAGAGTTGGCTAAGCAGGAATGTCCGCTGACTTCCAAGCTTCCTGCTGATTTCAAGCTCATCTTCAACGGTGAGAAGTTGTCTCCGGAGACTAAGCGCTTGGATGAATTTAACATCCGCAGTGATGACTCAGTGATCCTTATGAGCGAGGCTGCTGACGCTACGACTACCAATACCACTACAGCAAAGAAGTCCAAGAAGAAGAACAGATGTTCCTTCACTTCATGTGCTTCCGCACCATTACGTATGGTTGGAACTTGTAGCCACTGCTCCGGAAAGTTCTGTGCTAAGCACCGCTTATTGGAGGACCACCTTTGTCAGGGGTTACAGTTCTGCAAGGACAGTGCACACGAGAGAAATGCCATGAAGTTGAACAGCGAGAGAACCATCGTGAGCAGGGTTTAAACTGATTTATGTTCAGTTGCCCAATTATTACCCCTATAAATCACGATGTTTATAGACCTTTTTCTCCTGCCTCGGATTTCATGATTATTTGCAACCCTCAGTGAGAGCTGCGAACAAGCTTTACTTCTTTATAACAGTTATTCTACGATATTTAATGCATTTTTAACGTTTAACATTGTAGTGATCTAAGTATTAACATAGATTGATGATACCTTAACCCTGGAGCAAGTTCTCCAAGACATCTTCGTATTTACCATTCGTAGCATTGTTGGCCTTGTTGAGCAACTTTTCGGCTTCCTTGTACAAGTCTTCTTGTTCTGTGCTGTCGACTTCATACAAATTGCCCAATGAAATCTTTGCTTCTGCAATGTTCACCCAAGTGTCTGGATCTTCATCGTCACGGGCACCTTCCAAGTACTTCAAGGCAGTCGAGATTAAATTTATCGCTATCGTTTGTGCTTCTTTTTGGGTCAAACCACATAACGTCTTGACGCCTACAAAGTCGTCGCCATAAGCAAGGTCGGTGAAGACGCTCGAAGGCTCTTCAGCCTCCTGCAAGAAAGACCTACCAATCCTCTCACATATTTTGCGCCTTAATGTAGGCAATTCCGTTGCAGCTCCCTTTTCGGTCTTTGCTAATTCTTTGTCAACGTTATCCAAGAACCTGATTATATGTTCTCTCCACCACTCGTTGTAAGTGTTGTTATTTATAACAGAATACAAAGGATGTGTTTCTGGAAGTTGCAATGGAGCACCCTCGTCCTCTTCCTCATCATCGTCTTCTTCCTCGTCCTCGTCGTCGTCATTACCGAATTTTTTAATGATTTCCAACAAATCATCAAGGGCCTCCAAAAACTGTATGTTTTCGTCATTGAAATAGTGATGCTCTTTCTCCTTTTCAGCAAGTTCTTCAGCACGTTCATATAAACGCAAAGCTTCATCAAGAAGTTTACCGACGTCTGGATAAACATCTCCAACCTTGCTGTCTACTTCAAGTTGAGAAACATATTGTAATGGGATGCGGTTAATCAAAATCTTACCTTTGGCAAATAAGATATCAACAGAATCTTTGTGAACGTCAAGCCCTAAGTCCGCTCTTTCAACTGCCGCATCAAAGAATTCGACAACCTTGACATGATCGCCTGCACTGAAGTTGGCTAATTCTGCAAGAGCCATTGCGTAAATAGCATAAAAAGACCCATCCAAATCAACACCTTCTTGGTTGCCTCCCGACTTAGAATGTCTCAATAACCTGTCACACTCATGAACAATACCATTGACGACTAGTTCATTCTCTTTTTCGGAATCAACATAGGTCTTCCATAACGCTCTGAGCTGCGCGACCTCATCATCAGCATCTGCTTCTTGTTTCAACTCAACAGTAATTTCATTGCTCGATGTAGCCGCAGACGCCTCCTCGGTTTTCTGTTTTTTGACCTTTGACGACTTGCCTAAACCTAAATGCCTTTTAGCCATATTGTTAACTCAATACTATTTTTCAATGTCGTAGTGTATACTTCACATCATGAGATGAGCTTACATAATCATAAATCACCCTATCGGAACACAAACGATAATTACATAATATATCCGTAATCATACATGAAATGACCAATTGTTAAGACATCAAAGTAATCTGAAGATCGCACGTGACATTGGGCAATATCGATAATCGAAATTTTTGTCCTTTTGCAGCTATATAAAGAAAAGCGCCTTTACCCGATGCTTCTGAGAAAGCACAAATGTCCAACTTATTAGCTTCTTTGAAGTGCCAGAATGAGGTACATTTGATTATAGGAACAACAAACGCTACATCCTTCAGGATAAAATCATGCATAGAAGCGGGAGCTACACCCATCTTGCTTACTACCCCAGAATCTTCAAAAGCTCTTGCAAATTTCATTCCACCCATTGAAGTTATTGAATCTACCTTCGATATAGAGGACATAAAAGACAAGTTAGTATCGAGGGGAAGGAAGGATGTCGAAGGAGTTATAGATAGAGTGTTCGTTGCACTTTCAATCGGTGAGGAAGACTTGAAAAAGTCCATATTCGATTTCTGCACTAGAAAGCGGATTCCTATCAACACTTCTGATTCCCCGGAGTACTGTACATTTACATTGTTGGCGTCTTATAGATCGGGAGACTTTCAATTTGGAGTGACCACTGGTGGAAAAGGGTGCAAGTTGGCCTCGAGAATCAAAAGGGAGTTGGTGCATTCATTACCACCAAACATCGATGAAATATGCAACAAAATTGGCGAGTTACGTACAACTATTCAACGAGAGGACCACATAGATTTCCAAATTGGAGAGCACGAAGACGACGCTTCCAATACAAAGGAATTAAACTCTTTGGTGGAGGAATTCAACATGACCAGAGAACAAAAGAGACAACAAAGAAGTAGATTTTTGAGTCAAATAGTGGAATACTATCCTTTGAACAAATTGGCAGAGGTTTCTTTGGAGGACTTACGCAATTCTTACAAAGAGCCATCCAACAAGGTCGAAGGCGAGCTTCAAATCGCAAAATCAAAAGGCTCTATATACTTGGTTGGAGCAGGCCCTGGTTCAGTGTCACTCCTCACATTGGGTGCTTTGCATTTGATCAATACTGCAGACTTGATTTTAGCTGACAAGTTGGTACCACAGCAGGTTCTTGACCTAATTCCTAAAAAAAGAACCGAGCTTTACATCGCTAAGAAGTTTCCAGGGAATGCGGAAAGAGCACAAGAGGAACTTCTTCAAATGGGATTAGATGGGTTACAGAAAGGATTAAAAGTGGTGAGATTGAAACAAGGTGATCCTTACATTTTCGGAAGAGGAGGTGAAGAGTACAATTACTTTGCTGGCAAGGGATTCACACCAGTCGTTTTACCTGGAATAACTTCGGCTTTGGCTGCTCCTGTCGTGGCGAATGTTCCAGTGACACATAGAGAAGTTGCAGACCAAGTTCTTATCTGCACAGGTACCGGACGTCGCGGGGTGTTACCTAACTTACCAGAATTTGTGAAGTCAAGAACAACCGTATTTCTTATGGCTTTGCACAGAATCACGGAATTGATTCCGCAATTGATAGAACTTAAGGATTGGGATCCTAATTTACCTGTTGCAATTATAGAAAGAGCATCCAGCCCAGATCAAAGAATCATTAGAACCACCCTTAGCAAGGTGGCGGAAGCAGTTGAGGCCTGTGGATCGAGACCTCCAGGTTTGTTAGTGACAGGTTATTCTTGTGAAGTAATCCACAAGAGTCAACCTGGAAACGAATCACCTTGGCAAATAGAAGAAGGATATGACTCATCTTCCTTCAACTGTCTTCTGAATATCGCGCAGTTGGCATCAGAAAAACAGATAGAATTATAGCTCAAAACCGCTTAATAATACTAGTGATTATGATAAATCACGTGATAGATAACTGTGTAGACTCCATAACTTGTATATAGATATCCCCCGAGGACCTATTTTTCGACGCTTCCCCTATGCTTAGAAGACAACCAAGCAATATATTACGAAGAATCATGTCTACATCTACAAAACCCGAATCATTGCACAATCCTTACTTCCACTTCAAACCTGGGCAAAAGGATGTTTGGTCGTTGATTAACGAGACTGCAGCTCAAGCACAAGAAGAACTGGGAAAACCAATTGTCAACTTAGGACAAGGATTTTTCTCTTATAACCCACCTGATTTCGCGACTAAGGCAGTTACTGAGGCATTGAGCAAACCCCAATTCAATCAGTATGCCCATGCTAGAGGAAACCCGAACTTATTGCGCGAAGTCGCCAATCACTACTCTAGAGCTTTTGGTAGAGAGGTTGATGTGAGCGAAGTACAGATCACTACCGGTGCAAATGAGGGGATGTTCTCTATTTTCTTTGGGTTTTTAACCCCAGGTGATGAAGTGATCGTCTTCGAGCCATTTTTTGACCAGTACATCCCTAACATCGAGATGACTGGCGCGAAGGTCAAATACGTGGAAATTAAGTATCCTAATAAGCTTAACTCGGAGAATGTTACAGGAGATGATTGGGAATTTGACTGGGAGGGCCTTAAGGCAGCGATCACTCCGAAGACTAAAATGATAGTATTGAACACTCCTCACAACCCTATCGGGAAGGTTGCAACGGAGGAAGAGTTGCTCAAGTTGGGAAAGATTGCCATAGAAAATAACTTGATCATCGTCAGTGACGAAGTGTATGAAAACTTATTCTACACACCAAACTTTCCTCGCCCAGCCAATTTGAAGGCATTACCAGAATTGGCCGAAAGAACTTTGACCGTCGGATCTGCAGGTAAGTCGTTCGCGGCAACGGGATGGAGAGTTGGATTTGTGCAGGGTCCAGCCGATTTGATCAAGTATGTCACTGCTGCTCACACAAGAATCAATTTCTGTACTCCAACTCCCTTGCAACAAGCTGTCTCCGAGGCTTTTGTGGAAGCGGAGAAGAGGAACTACTTCAAAACTACGCAGGAGCAATACGCAAAGAAGTATGAGTTATTCCAGAAGGTCTTCGATGATTTAGGCTTCCCTTACACTGTCGCTGACGGAGGTTATTTCTTATTAGTCAACTTCAGCAAGTTGAAGATTCCTGATGACTACCAATTCCCGGAATCGATTGCTTCAAGACCTGACGATTTCAAATTAGCCTATTGGTTAATTAAGGAGATTGGCGTTGTTGGTATCCCACCAACCGAATTTCTCAAACCTAGCAGCAGAGAAGGACATGGATTAGAGAAGTGTCTCAGATTTGCAGTTTGCAAGGATGACAGTATTTTGGAAGATGCCATCACCAGATTGAAGGGCTTGAAGAACTATTTATAATTTAGATATATTATACAGCGTATTAGATATATGAGCATGAATTTTCATAAAGGCATTAAAGTTATTGCAGTCTTTCGTACATCTTGAAGCAAAATTTCATTTCCCCGAAGTCATCAAAACCCTCTTCAACATGATGTTCTATTTCTTTGTAATTATGCTCTTTGAACAAAGTCCATAGTGTTTCCCTATCTTGTTCAAATTGTGGTCGTAAAGGAATCTGAAGGAGGACTCTTGCGCTAGGATCCGCACAGTCAAAGAATTTATCAATCGTATTAATTAGCCAATGCGGATGCTGAGATGAATAAATAGGGTCACTTATAAGGATCGTAGAATACTTAGTGCCAGCGAGTGCAAAAGTAGAATGATCTCTCCAGTCTAATTCCAAAGCTTTGCCATCTATGGAGTTAAGTTTGAGATTATGCTCCAAATTTGGTATAATTTCTCGAAGATCTGTTAGTATGGTGGGGCACCCAAGTAAATTGCTAACGATTCCAACCAAGCCAGTACCTGAGCCAAGCTCTAAAGCTGTATTCCTTAAGTAATCCGTGTTTCTTACCAACCTATTCGCGAGGATTAAAGATGAGCCCCAAGTTTTCAAACCAAGATTATCGCTTGTAAGCGACGGCTCCATCAAGGAAATGCTGTCACCGGTGGACAAATGACGAGAAAGACCTTCGATTACAATCTTTCTGACTCGATCGGGCTGAGCACTTCTGCCACAATTTTCACTAAGTCGAAGTGACGCTTCTTTCTTGATTAAGTCTATGTCCAAGGAATCTATCCAGAGCAAATCATCAGCTACAATGCTAGTTAAGAACCGGTTATACTCAGACGAATAGTTCTCTTTGAGAGAATCACTTAAAGAAGGTAAGTATGCAAGTTTTCTTTTAGTATTGAATCGAGGGCACTTTTCTTCAAACCACAGAATAGCGCTTTCGAGCTGATCTGGACGTATTCCCTTGTTCTTCAAAACTCCCTCTTCGTCTATCTCCTCTGATTCTAGCTGTGTGCTTGGTGCAAAATTGAGAATCTCTCCTGGTGAGAGTAACTTCAAGAAGACTAATAGCACATCGCTGGTGGGATGAAGCTTCATCATAGGAAGATCAAGGTAATGCAATGGTTCAAGATGCGAAAAATCTTCTTCCTTGTAATCATGATCGACATTGTTTGTCATAGGCTCGTATTCTATATCCCTGTCGGAGGACTCGACAACTTCACTAGGAGTGAAAAGGGATAGTGGATCGAAATCCATGGTGGTTTAATTCTTTTCGATTTTTCTTTTAGGCACTTTCATGATGAGATCGACATAGAAAGCAAAATCCCAAAATGCCATACCCGTATTGTTGTTCACCATAATCTTACTACATCTGAAGGTTCTACATGGTCCGTTTAAGTAGTTTCGTAATGTCCATTTGATAACCTATTTCCATTCCAAGTAAAGAGTTAGTCCAAATTCCACTAACCTATTTCCATTCCAACTGCCACTCCTGATTATCAAAAGTCCGTCACCCTTCCGTTAAAGGCCCATTCATTAGCATGTCTCAAAGGATCCTGTTTTGGTCCTCCTCTTTCCCCGGTTTTGGGGTTAACGTCGCCCTCAAATTCAGGGATAACTTTCAAGATAGCAAAAGAGCCAACATCTGTGCCCTTTGCATCACCTTGAGAACCGGAACCATCGGAAGAAAGGACAGGTGTTCTGAACTCGGTCAGGTTTTCCTTCAAAGAATCATTATACTCTTCAATAGCTATTTGCGAGGCTGCAACTTTCTGTAGCCTTTCAAATTCTTCTTGGTCTTCTTTGGGGAGCTTAGGAGGACCAGGAGTGTACTCCGTTGTGAATTTAGCGCTGTAAAGGCGCACGAATGGCCTAGCATTTACTCTAGAAAACTGTCTAAGCATTTGTAGTGAAGAAAGTGGACAGTAAAATTAAACCTTTCCCGATCTTTTTTTTGAATGGAGTATCAACTAGCCTATACCGGCGAATTGAATTCCGAGAGTACAACCGAATTTGTTCTTAACTTATATTATATTAGATCTAATTAAACGTTTGATTCAAAGAATCATGCCCATTTACCCAAAAGGGCCATCAAACCAGCTCCCCAGCACATGGTGAAGTAAGCCCATAACATCTTAACGAAACCCTTATCTCCCTTAAACTCTGTCGAGTACAAAAACTCATGTGCCATCAACTCAACAATACCAGCGTAAATCAAGATACCAGCTGAAACGGAGTCAAACACACCGTTAGTGATCAATGCTGTACGTGAGCCAGGGGCATAAGAAGTTCTCACACCAAGACCAATAGCAATTGCAATCGGAGTGGTTAAAGTGTAGCCCAAGCACAAAAGCCATGGTGTATAACGCTTTTCACGTGGCCATGATGTAGTTGCAATTCTGGAACCCAAACCCAAACCTTCGAACATTTGGTGGAACACAAGAACAATATAAAGCGAAACGAATTCATCTCCAGCAACAGCAAGAGACAAACCAACAAACACAGAGTGGAAGATAATACCAAACTCCAATACAAAAACCGATAAAAGCTGACCATAGTACTGCTCTTTGTTGGGGTTGTTGACTAGAGTATTAAGGGTTTCTGGGTCTTGGTGTTCGTGCCCATGCAGGAAGTGCGAAGGGTAAGCGTTAGGTGCCTCTGCAACCTGAGTAGCTGCAACTTCTCCACTCAGCTGTTTCAACGATTCAGCTTCATCATCCTTATTTTTCTTCAAGTAAAGAGAGTCATCGCCGAAGTGAGAGTGAGAATGTCCGTTACCTTCTTCATTGGCAAATGCCTCGACTTTCTTGTCAACAATTCTGTAAGCAATCAACTCAAAGAAGAATAAAATGAACAAAGTCATGAGTGCAATTGCGTATGCAAAAGGATAGGTAAGGAGCACGCCCCCGAGACAATCCTGTGTCAAGTTGTCATTAGCAGGTTCCAAGAGATGGATGAATGCAGTAGCAATGATGACACCAGAACCAAAGAATTTGGCAATGAAAAAGCACCATGGCGGTAATCTTATGAAGGAGTATTTCGAGGCAAGCACAGGAAAGAACGTTCCCAACCCAGATGTCACCAAAATGACAAAAATAGCGGAGATTCTAGCACCCCAGTGTTGACCTTCGTAGTCGTTGTCGGACTCACAGGTGTCCCTCTTGTTCAAGAAGATCAGATCTACTAATGCGTCGATCATTTTGAATTTTTCTTGGTTGGTCGGTTATCTAAAAATATTGGCCGTACGTTTCCATTTAAACATTTTGTTCTGGTTGATGAGATTGCAAAAACCACCAAGGTGAATTTTTCCGAAGGGCCCAAAAAAAGAAACTGCGGATACGGCTAGGTAGAATGCCTAACTCCAGCCCTTGATAAAGGAAAAATATCAACTGTAGTAGTTATTAAGCACTGTAACATCATAACGGGCCACTTTTTGCTATTAAATTTAAGCTTTCGCACTGATTGTGCTGGCCGTCATTGGTCAGCCACACGAACGCCATTTGCAGACACGGAAAATATTAATGGTTACCGCATTGTAATTAGCTCGTTACGATGATACGGTGACAATAACAACGGTTATTTCTATGGTAACTTCTCCAGCGCAATGAAATTTATGGATATCGTTTGACTCGGACAACTCTGACAGTTTTGACACTGAGGTCCATAACAAGCAAAAATTCATGAATGTAACCTGTAATTTTTAACATGCAAACAAAACCTAGTTTCGGTTTTTACGAACACCACAATAACGTTCAAGTTCATTCAGAATGTCCGATTCCTCCGATAATGAAGAGCTTACGAAAGAACAGAAGCTTGAAGCAGCTAGAAAGAAGTTTGCTGACTTGAAGAAAAAGAATAAAAAGAAGAGCAAAGGTAAGAAGAAGGATACCGAGACTGAAGGAGAGACCCCCGAACCAGAGGCCACCAAGACAGAAGATGATAACGATGGCAAGTCAGAATTGAACAAAGATGAACATAAAGACACTGTTAAAGAGGATGCTGCTGTTGAAGAAAAATCAATTGATGAAGGAAAGGACGCAGAGGTAACCTCAACTCCAAAACCAACTGAAGTTAAGGACGTCGACACACCCAAGGAATCAAAGACGAGTGAAGTAAGCGAACTGGCTGCCACCAATGGCCCAAGCGAAGGAGAATCTAAATCAACCAATGTGGACAAATCGTCATCTAAATACGCGCCGTCCACTGCAAATTTGGAAGTAGAAATCAAAAAGCTTCAGGAGACTGTGGAACTGCAAAAGAATACGATAACTAGGTTGAGAGATGAGAACACAGACCTCAAATTATCTAAAATGGATCTCAATGATACAATCACAGAACTTAAAGCAGAGATTGCGGTATTGAAGAATAGTGGTTCTTCAGGACCACTCGGAGATTCCAATGCAGGATACATTCCTACTGCTGTTGTACACCCTGCAAAACCTATAATCACAACTAACGAGTTTGCGTCTACTTCCAAACAAAATTTGAATTTGGATGCTACAAATGACTTCAGGGAAAGGTTACTCTTGTGGAAGGGATGGCAAGTGGATATGTCGTCATGGAATACGGGATTTGCACAGAAAGTGGCACTTTAAGAATACAATAAATAGCGTTATTTTAGTTACATTCAAAGCATTCGTAAGCTATATTTACAGGATTATTTAACACGGTACAATGCTAAACCACTTTCGTTCATCTTAGCGGCCTCTTGGATCTCCAAAACTTTTGGCTTGCTGTCACCAGTCTTGATGAAAATGGACTCAGCAGGTTGCAAAGGCTTTATGAATCTCACAGGTAGACCTGATGCCAAGGCTTTCACTTCAACATTTGTCAAGTTAACTCTTCTACCTGGTTTCGAGATTAAAGATATGTCTCTGATGACTGGTTGATTATCACGATACTTCAAGCCTAACCACAAACGGCGGGATGCAATGTTGTCGGGAGTCACCTCAACCGGTTTCATGTCGGGGCCGTTCACAGAACCTCTGTGAATCAGCGAAATAAAACCTTCCTTGTACAAGCCCAAGGCAGTTTCCAAGTGTAATCGAGTGAATGGAACTGATGTTTTAGCTATGTTGACATTAATACAGTTCTTCAAATGCGAGCAAAAGTTGGCCAAGTGAACTAATGACATCTTCTTTATTATAGGCCTGTCTTTTGGTTACCCAATCAATTTGAAAATTTTCAAGACATTGAATTGGCCTCACGTGAGAAAATTCAAAATCAATTCAAAAATTACATCGCCATGTTTCTCAGGTCGTTTACCAATACAATTAACCACTCTCGGGTTTCTCAACCTCAGCGTACCGTCGTCAATTCCATCAGGACGCTTGCAACTGGTAAAAAGGAAAGTCCACCAAGAATCCGTTATTTGTTCTACACCTTTTTGTTTTCCAGTGGAGTTTTATACTTAGCAAGTACCAATGTGGACAAGAGAACGAAACCAAAGACATCATTCGCAGATGAGAATGAGCTTAGAGAATACGAAAAGAGTACTGGGTTGAGAAGACGCCACAAGTTGGTTAGCTTCGAACAGAATGATAATTACAGGTTTTTTGTTGTACCATATGTCCATTCCCAAACAACCTGGGATGTATTGATCAAGAAAATGAAAGAAGCTGACCCTGAAAGACAAGTTAAGGTTATTGACCCTGAACAGTTAATTGAAGCTGAAAAGAAGGATGAAAGCAAGAGGTACTCATACATCTTACAAGACTTAGAAAAGGCAGGAAAACCATACCCTAAGGGTTTAATTACTGCTATTGTGAAGGAAGATATTAACCAATTCTTGAATACGAGATCTGGAACTTTCGACACTAACTTTATCATAAAGAATTACCCACAGAGCACTGACGAAGCTATAAAATTTGAAAATGACATTTCGGACATCAAAAAATGCTTGGTACTTCACTTTGACATAATTAACGACTTATACAAATCCGGAAATCAGGACGCTGTCAGATCAATCAGTAACGTCATCGGCTATTTCAAGACTGTTGCAAAGACTAAGGAGATCGTCAATATGCACGATAGCTTGGACGAAAAGTTCAAAGAAATCATGATGGAAGGAGGTTTGGCCTAAGCAATTAACTCGGTTCAGAATAGAAGAACTCTTCCGGAGTCATAAACTTCAAGCCCGCAGAATCTGCAAACACCTTATCGCTATCCAGAAAGTCGTCAGTGCGTCCTGCAGCATCGCCAACGAAAAAACTGCCTTGTACATCAACCTCTACTTGCTTATCTTGTAAATATTTTAAGAGCTCCTCCCACATGCCGATGTTAGGTTTCCTCATGTAGTTTACACTTTCGTCAAGGCCCTTGATTTTCTTTGGCGGTTTCCTGACCGAGGCGTAGACATATACATCGTTGATACCATTTTTGTTGAAGTCTTCGAACATCATTCCAAGTTTCTTTTTGAAGTTCTGACAAGACTTCCTCGTAATATCAGGAGCTAGAGTTCCTTGGTTTGTGAAAATGACTATTAGAAAGCCTTGATCCGATAATTCCTTAAGTTTTGCAATTGTATTCGATGTTTGCAGCTCTTTATGCCACCACTTCCAATCACTTGGCCCACGACCCCATTTTATACCAGACTTTGTATCTATCAATGTACTATCCATATCAAAAGCTGCTACTTTTATTATTTTTCCTGGCATTGGCACATCTGAAGGAACATTGTATACCAAGTTTGGCTTTATGACCCAGCGATTGGTAAAGGAGCTAAGGTCCTTGTTAAGATCAGTAATGTTCACATTGGGGTTGACATTGGACACCTTTGACAATTTCTCGACCTTTGCAGAACCATCTCTTCGAGAAAGCATACTGGCAATATCCTTCATTTCTGTTGTGTTCGATACTTAAAGTTTTAGTCATTTGTCAAAAGACGCGATTGATGTCATAAAAAAAAGACTACACAAAGGTTATGACTGATAACGCCTCCCGCGACCAGTACGGAAGGCGAACCTGGGATGTGGAAGCATATGCTAAGGAAGCTCATGGAAAGAAGAGGAAAGCCGAAGACAGCGAAGATCCGCGCTCTGCATTTCAGTCGCTCACAGATAAATCTTCGAAGGCGTTTCTTACCCATAGAAACCAACTTCTTGCATCACTGTTGAAGGCAGTTAAGACCTTCAATATAATTAACCCTGAGTCGAGCAATTCTTCATACGGTAAGAACAAGAAGTTTGGCTTTTTCTGCCCTATATGCAACCTTTCGTTCAGAGATAACTTATCTTTGATTGACCACTTCAACTCTCCTCTCCACGTTTCAAAGGCGAGTGCTAACTCCAATGATGAAAGCCAGGAAGAGTCCATAGAACTTGGCGTGAAAAGAGCAAATCTTCAACAAGTTATGGGAATTATTGAATCGCTAGTAGTAAAGCGAATACGAGAAAGAAACCAAGCAGGTGCCTTGGAGTCTTTTCAAGAGAGGGTTGAGAAACGACAAGCCTTCGAAGAAAGGCTAAGAGCCAAACGCAAGCAGAAGAAAAGAGGAGTAAACACAGCCACCGTCCAAATTGAGGAAAATGTTGAACTCAAAGATGCAATGGGCTTTACTGGCTTCAAGTCTACCAAGTAGATTAAATAGAGCTGCTTATAGATATTACATTTTTGCATTTTAACAACCAGTAAAAAAAATTTTCAAACCAACCAAAACTTTTGAACCAATAAAATCAGTTTGAAAACCAAACAATAATCTGTGATAAGGTGTACAGGACTTAAAACTACCACCACTTACACAATTATCATCTCCTATTAAAAGGACTGGAAGCATAAGAAATGAGATTTACATTCAAGTTTCCTTTGGGTACATTGTTGAAGCACAGAGTGGGAAAGTTCAACCCACAGGTTGAGAAAGACATTAGATCCAAGTTGGACTCTCTTTCCTCTGTTACCAAGATCTACACCAACCCAGACGGAACCCCAAGAGTCCCAACTGACTCCGAATTCAGGACTATTGCAGAATTGCAAAACTTGTACTACCAAAGAAACCACTCTGACTGGAACTTCATATTACCTGGCATTCCAAAAGAGTACTTGGACTTGTATAGAGACAACACCCAGGACTTGAACAATTTCCAGTTTGTCACTAAGGACTCCGGAAAGATCATCGACAAGATTCCTTACAAGGATGAGGCAACTGGCGAATTGAAGTGGAAGATTGTTCGCGAGACTGAGAAGGCCGAAGGCTGGGAATTCCCATACTTTTACATCGTTTTGCCAATCTTCGCCTTTGTTGCATACGCCAAATACAGTGCTCAAATGAAGAAGAGAGAAGCTGATGGTCCTGAATGGGCTGAGAAGGAATTGAGATTGAGAGCCATGGAGGAGTACTTCCGTGGTGACACTGAGAAGGCTAAGGAATTCTTGAGCAATGAAGGCAAGTCGAAGAGAGAAATCCAGGAGAGAGACGATTTGGTCATTGCTAGAATTTTGGGTGGCGACTACGACAAGTTGTCCCAGTTGAAGAAGAAGATGTCCCCTGAGACAATTCCTAAGGACGAACCTCACCCAGTCTTCAAAATCTAATGGTGTACTAAATACAATGCATAAGGAAAACAAAGAAATCAAAATGTAAGCAGTATACTTCATCGTAGGGGCCAAACTGTGGGGAACTACACCATACCCATAATTGTCACAGCGATTTTTCAGATTTGTCTCTTGGAAATACTATTTACACTTATTTAAAGTTCACCAGACTCTTCAATAACGACTGGAGCTCTGAGCTGACCAGAGGAAGATCCGAAGCCCTCGATCTTCTTGACAACGTCATAACCTTTAGTGACTTCACCAAAAACAGTGTGCTTACCGTCCAACCATGGGCAAGGAACAGTGGTGATGAAGAATTGGGAACCGTTGGTGTTTGGTCCGGAATTGGCCATCGACAAAAGTCCCTCCTTGTCGTGCTTGACATCGAAGTTCTCATCTGGGAACTTTGCTCCGTAAATGGACTTACCACCGTAGCCTCTTCCAGTTTCAAAGTCACCACCTTGCAACATGAATTGTGGAATGACTCTGTGGAAAATGGAGCCAGCATATCCAAAGCCCTTCTCACCGGTGGCTAAGGCTCTGAAGTTTTCAGCGGTCTTTGGGACAATGTCGTCATACAACTCAAATTCAATGGGGTCTTGCTTCTCGCCATTGATGGATACATTGAAGAAAACCTTAGAACCGGCTGCTCTCATAGAAGAAGAGAACATTCTGGTGGCTCCAATTGGCTTGAACGAGGAAATAGCGGACTTGAACATGATTAAACAGTAGTGATCAACAAATTTTTTCGAAAAACGTTGCTGAATTTTTTGTCCTACACAAGAAGTCTCCTTATGGGTTAAAACAATATACTAATAAATTTGATTTTAAAAACTCAATAAATCTATTTCACCGTTGTTGGTGGATTTAGATGGGGGATTGGCTGGCTTTGGGTTACTGTTCGAGCTGAAGTCTCCAAAAAGATCGTCGTTTTTAGTTTGCTGTGGGGCCTGAGAGGCTGTGGAAGTTGTGGGAGTTGGTGTAGTCTTGGACTTCGTTTTGGCAGAGGAAAACAATGACGAGAACGCGTCGTTGTTCGTGCTACCTCCAGAAACTTTAACGGCAGTAGAAGAAGTCTGCTGAATATTATAGTTTGGTGCAGCATTAAACGACTGCTGGTTCTGGACTGGTGCAAATTGGGAAGTGGCTTGAGGGGTGGACTGGTACAAGCTCGCTAAGTTGTTGGTCACGTTAGGTTTCAGAGGTTGAGAAGGAGCTGCCTGGAAGTCATCAAAATCGTCGTCATCGTCATCATCGTTGGCAGCAGTAGCAGCAGCATTGCTGGAGGGGGTGTCCAACAAGTCACCTAACAAGTCCGCCTCTGGCTTCTTGGGCTGTGGCTTAGACTTGTTAGCCTTTGATGAAGTTGCGTTCACACGGGAAGAACCTGTAGTTGGCTTTGATGAACCGGAAGTTGGCGCAACATCGTATTCTTCGTACTGATCATTGGATCCACCTGAATTTCCGTTCGAGTAAGCGGCAGCGGGGTCGTCATATCTTTCACCGTAAACTCCACCGTCACCATAGACTCTGTTAGAAAAGTCGTCATCCAGTCCGGTGTATGTCCGACCACCTGGAGCAGATGATGCGCCACCATAAGCAGAGCTGCTGACACCACCGAATTTATTAGCATTAACTTTCGCCTTTTTACGTTCCGATCTAATCAATGCATCATCACCTAACAAGGCAATTAAGTTCTTGGATCTGTTTCTGACATTAATACCCTGGTCTCTTCCTTTTGAGTCGATGTAGTGGAAGGACTTCAACATCAGAATTAATGACATATTTGCTCTGACGTCGTCAATTATTCTTTCTGAACCGTTTTTGATCAAGTATTCAAGCAACTGCAACGACTTGTAGATCTGTCTCCATTCATTAGCTGCCTTCTCAGTGAACCGGCGGAATATAAATCCGACGATCTCCTCTCTTTCCCTGTAGTTGTATGTTCCGGCAGCAATTTGAGCCATCAAAGTCGTCGAGGCACCCCAAGGTTCGTTGTTTGTTGCTTCACGAACTTTAGCCTCCATTTCAGTCAAGTTCATTGCAACTTTTCGATGTTAGTATATTCCAGTAAACAAGCGAGCAACGTCAAATACGTACCATTCTGTGCCTTCCGCACGTACGCCTTAACATCGTAAAGGTTGATGTTTTTAGCAGCGTCCTTTAAAAGATCCATGATTTCTTATGTGGATAGGTTCAATGAACGAAATTAACAATGTAATATCGATACCAGTCCGTTTAAGATCTAGATATTTGATTTGTGTTGTTGGGTTTCGTGGTATCTTTTCCTCTAGCGAAAAATCAGAAAAAAGGTGCACGAGCACGACTGCGAATTTTCAATTAAAGGAACGATCGGAACCTGAAACCGCCAATTTTTACATCTATTTTACAATTAGTCTGGTGGAGCACTCTACAACACCGACAATCAAGTTAGTGTGAGTTCATGTCAGGAGGCTACTGTATGCCAGAGAATATGGCAATTTAAATTGTTATGCGAATATATTATAAAATCTAAAGTAAATGCAATGGAGATAAAGAAAGTAGGACAAAGTGTCTCTCACTTTCTATACCTATTCTTGATCGTTTTCGTCAATTCTTTCAACAGCTCGATATCCCGCGATGTAGATTGGTCGTATTGTTTAGGGCGAGGAGATGTGGCTGGGGAGCTCTCCTCAATAACTCCTTGACCGAAGCCGGTAAGTATAGACGCATTGTTCATGGTTGTATTTGCGGAACTAAACCCAAAGGTGTTCGAAGTATTTATCATGTCATACTTCTTCTGTAGTAACTGCGAGACAATGGACCTATTTGATGCATGTATGGTAGAGGAGTTAGCCGAATATTGTAATGTGGAAGGTCGTCTTTTTGCGATTGGCCCGGGATTCGCGTGGGTCTTTAAGTAGTCAAACTGCTTATTTCGTTTAGCTTGCCGTAAAAGCTTCGCTTCATTGGCTTGCAAATCCTGTTCCCGTTCTTTGTAGTCTGAAGGTTGTTCCGTTTCGCGGGTGGCGTTCGTTATGCTTGCTAATTTCTCAACTTGCAATTGACGCCGCTTTCCTCTCGCAGTCAAGTCTCCTTCGAAATTCTCCTCAATTTTCGCGAATCCTTCGTTCAAAATCTCACTGATGTCTTCTTCTGAAGTCATATCACACAAAACGACATCTTTAATGCCGTCCGTCTGGCGTAAACCTTCAAGATCGAGAGCTTGCGATATATGCTCATAGTCTATCTTCGATTCCGTAGAATCCCAAAACATAATCAAAAGTTGTACTTGGTAGTAACTGAATCTTTTTGAAAGTGAAGCTATTTTTGCTAGAACTCCACGATCTTTTGCCAACTTCTCTTGAATAGTAATAGATCCACTCTCTGGCGAAGTTACCCCACATTCAAAGAGTATAAACGCAGTAGTTGAGAAAAATTCTTTGTTCAAATAGTTGTTAGGTGGCAAGCTCGTCACATTTAAGCAAACTTTATTGGTTTCAACTTTTCGTTCATAAATTTGTTTCTCCATGTTTGTCCTCAAGTTCAATTTTGTATTCAACCACTTTGAGTACGGCAGCGACCAATTCTCCACAATAACAAGGAGTTTTAAAACAACGTCCTTCGAATCGATTGACACCTTCAAGTGGTCTGAACAATCATTAGCGAACTTTATGAGGTCTAAGGGTGCCCAAAGTTTCTCTATATCTCTCTGTCTTTGGGAGATAGAATACATGAGATTGTCATTCAACACGCGCCTCCTCTTCAGCTGCAAAGAGTGCGTTAAAGAAGTATTAGTTCCAACTGAGTTGTGCACCTTCTTGGAAGAACCAAAATTCAAAGACTTCAATTCCTCTTCTTTCTTCCTTTTCAAATTATGCTTCAATTTGAGCTTAGACCCAGCAATCAGAAGCAACTTGATTGCCCCTCTTTTCAAGGACCTCTCATAAAACATAGCGGCTCTGGCCTCCATTGCTTCTTGGTAAATAATTTCCGAAATGAAAGCCTCATAAAGCTCATTTCCTAGAGACCGTAACTTACGTTCACGCTCTTGTTTTGAACGATGAGCTTCGATCACCTGTGGTAAAATGAAAGATAACTCACGCTCCATTGCATCCCCTATAAGACTCTTCCAGACGCCATCAAGCGCTTGTGGAAAAGCAGGGTTTTCGGTAAGCTTTCTCGCTACCTTAACAGGTTTTGGTTCTATTATTGGCTTAGGTGTTGACTCTATAGTTGGCACAAAGGTTGGGACCTTCACCACATCCGGTACATTGAATTTGGGTAATGGTTCTTTCGGACCAGCTTGAGGGGTAATCTCAGCCAAGAAAGAGTTGCTTGGTGTCAAGTCGCTGGAGATTTGTTTGACAGGCTGCTGAAAAATGGGTCTTGTTGCTGTGGAAATACCTGAAGGCTTTGAGCTACTTATTTGAATATTGTTTTGTTGTAGAGGTTGGAATGCAGTAGTAGTCGGTTTATTCGAAGGCGTCGGGAAACTCTGAGGTACATTCGGCCTTTTTATTATAGGTTCAGCAATATTCACCTGAGGTTTACTTATTGTAAACCCATTGCTTCCTCCCTTGTTAAACATTGAACTTTGGTTTTCTGTTGGGTTAGTATTAAAAGTTTGGACATGCGTACCATTCCCCATAGGCTTTGCCTTTATGGGGTTATTCTGAGTCATCGGTGTCGACCGATGATTATTATTTTTCCATAATTGAGCAGCATCCAAAACTGTTTCCTGCTGTTTTATTCCTAAATTTCGGTTTGATAAACCTTGGTTAATAAAATCTTTTAACGACTTCCCTTGAATTTTTGAGTCCAACTGTTTTGAATAAGTTTGTGTTTTTTTTGGTTTATCATGAAACGAGTTTAGCTTGTACTTTGTTGCAAGTTTTTCTTTATTAAACAAGTCAACAAGCACTTCACCCGTAGTTTCATCTTTTAAAATATCAATTTCATAGTACTGAACAAAATCAGTAAGCTTCTCAACAGAATCAAAACCTAGCAAACCTGTCAAAACCTCCGCAGAATAAGCCTTTCCCCTTGTGTGATAACTTCTGCTCATTGCCTTGAGTGCGTAAAACCTAGCCTCATTAAAATGAGTTTCTAATAAGCATCCAAATAGAAATGGCGTTTCCTCACTGTAAATAGTTCGAAAAAATTCGACAAACATGTTGAGCGCTCCAACAGAGTTCGAGTAACCCCTCTCAATGACATTATTTTGGGAAATGAGGTTCCTCAACTTTAATGCTAACTGAACTTTTGCGTCCTTATAAATATAATCAGGTAAGTCTTGCAACTCTCGTTCAAGTTCAGGGTCCCTTATGTGACTGAGCAAGTGGTAGGCCCTAAACTCAGCTTCGTTAGGGGCCCTTCCACCATGGTTTCTCACATCATCGTATATTTCAATTAAAGTTTGTAATGCCTTATTGAACTGCTCTAGTTCCTGTTGTTGTGAGTACTCAACGTCGCTTCCAGCCATGATGTGGAGCGAAAGCAAATGAATACGAACAATCCGCTCGTTGCAATCGATTGCTTCAGGCCCAAAGGAATTCTGGTACGTAAAATCTTGTCTTATCGAACGGGTACGATCCCAGATAAATGAGTGTGCCTCTGGAAGCTGGTTGACAATGTTGTCTACCAAATAATTCAAAGTCTGAACAAGAACATGTGGAGGACGGACATCAGACGGTAAAGGTGGTGGTTGCCCAGCTGCAGGTCTCGAGAATGCTTTCACAGCACGCTCCCTAGAGATATTATTCGTTGAAGGATCCTTTTCCAAGTTCTTGACGTTGTTCTCTAAAGATCTTCTGACTCGTTCGAAAATAGGGCACATATCTGTGCATGAACCTGTGAATGAAATCGCATCGGTCAACTCTTTTCTTGTATTTTCCGCATCTACCAAGCCTAGGCTTTCCATTTGCTTCCTCTCGATTTCTCGCATTTTTTGGAATTCTTCATACAATCCTTGAACGTCGGAACCATTGCCAGCTTGTTCTTGTGTTAACATCTTGTTCTGGTTCTGCTTGTCCCAATCATTTTGTATAAATGGAGCAGTGCTCAATAATCTTGGTTGCGATAAAAGGAACTTTGGAACAGGTCTTCCTGGGATATTCTTCCTTTTAAATCCCATAGATTCAGGATTGCGAAACAACGGCCCAGTTTTCAGAATGTCGTCCGTAGAATACGATTGCAACTTTTCTGGGGATCGTCTAGGTACTGCATTGATTGGAATATCAAGAGGATCTGGAGTATCTCGTGGTTCAGTTCTCTCGTTCTTAGTTTCTCCTTTGTTTGGTTGTTTGCGATCGTTCTTCCGTCTTTCTTGTTTGCCATTTTTATGCTGTCCGGATCCTTGGTGGATATATGGCTTTCTATTTCCAGGAGCGTTGCCACTTCGTCTGCTTTCCTTGTAACCTTGAGGCTGTCCTGAACTGTTGTTGAACATCTTCTTACCACCATCGTTGTAGTTGGCAGCAGCTCCAAAAACTGACGACATCGATGATCGAAGTTGTGAAGTGTATATGATTAGTGTTCAGTGTTAATACAGATACATCAAACGAAATTGGTGGATGTTGGCAACAATTACAGCGCTTAGTGGAGGTCTTTCGAAATTTTTAGTTTTTGTTTTCGTGAAGATGTTTAAAATTCATTTCTATAAAGTCAAGTAGTACACAACAAAGCCTTTCACTAAGTCTTTTCCAAGAAGTTCGCTAGGAATGGAATAGATTTTCATCTTCATTTTTTGGGCTTCTTCAAGGAAACTCTCGATGACTTCAGGTTCGCGTAGTTGTAAACCGACCAATGCAGCGGTTGATGTATTCATCAACTGCTTGCACGATGCGAGAAAATGAGGAATGAGGTACTCATTATATATCGTGTCGCAAGCTAATATCAAATCGGGCAATCGCCCTATATTGAGGGCATTGTAACTATGGAGACCATGCTCTAAGTATTCCCAATCATATTCTATGAAGTCAATGACTGCCTTTTTCTTGTGCTTCAAACCAGGACGAATGCTTTCCGAGTATGTATACTTTTGAGGATTAGTGTTGTCTTCGAAGTTCTGCTTGAGTAGCTTGAGTAAATGCTTTTGGTCGGTAGCGATATATCGTTCGCAAAGTGGACCTAAAGTGGATGCACACACTCCAGCTATACCAGCACCTAGCTCTAAAACAACAAGGTCGTTCACATTCTCGAAATACTTTTTGAAGGGGCAGTCCTTACATCCGAGGATCCAGTCTGCCATTAAGAGCGTGCTTTTCCAACATACGAATCCAGTAGAAGAGGTCTGTTTAGTTGAAGAAAGTGACGATAACGACTGCTGAATAGTCAAGTCTATTCCTGCATTTTCCAAATGAACCTCAATCTTCTTCTGGGATCTGTCAACAAAGCCAAGGTTTTCGTTTTCTTCACTTGATCTTGTTGTAAAGAGCTCGAAAACATGGTCACATACGTCTTTAATAAATTCAAGATCCTCCACGTTTACATGAACGGTTACCATTTTTCGCAGCTTCTGAACAAAAAACTGAAAAAAAGATTTATATATATATCAATTATCTATAACAAGTTTTTCTTGAGCAAAATCTCTGCAATCAAGATACCAGCACCTGCAGCACCAATGATTGTGTTGTGAGACAAAACAACCATCTTAAAGTCCAAAACAGGATCTGGTCTAATTCTTCCTACAGAAACACCATAACCGTTATCTCTGTTTCTGTCCAATCTTGGCTGTGGTCTGTTTTCCTCTTCCAAAACGTGGATAGTTTGCTTTGGACTCGAGTGACATCCCAATTTGGTAGCCTCACAGACATAGTCGCGCAAAGTTTGCTTGACGTCTTCAGTAGAAGGAGCTGGTCTATTCTTGAATCTGAAGGAGATACACTCAGTGTGACCGTCAATAACTGCAACACGGTTGCACTGAGCACTGACCTTCATCTCTTCTTCAGACAATGGAGCAAAGTCGCCATCCTTAATGTCTCCCAAAATCTTCTTAGTTTCCCATTCCATCTTTTCCTCTTCTCCGCCGATGTATGGGATAATGTTATCGAGAAGGTCAATACCTGGAACACCTGGTGAAAAACCAGCTCCAGAAATGGCCTGCAAAGTAGTAGTGGTAAGAAGGTCAATAGGACCATATGCATCAACCAAAGGCTTCAAGGGAGCGACTAAACCAGCTGTGGAGCAGTTAGAAATGCAGATGATGTAACCTGGCTTCTTCTCACCAGCCTTGCGTGCGGCGTCAACCTTATCTTCAATAACAGACAAGTGCTGTGTGTTGACAATAGGGACAATCAAGGGAACGCCAGGGGCTCTTCTGTAGTTCTTCGCATTCGAGATAACGACTAAACCCGCATCCACGAATTCCTTTTCGATGTCACCTGCGATGTCACCATCTAAACCTGAGAAGACAACATCACATTCTGCAAACGATCCCACTGGCTTACATTCTTCAACCTTGATGTCTTCGGCAATTTTTGGCAACAAATCGTTTTGTTTCCAGGTAACAGCGTCTTTGTAGGCTTTTCCTGCAGATCTTGAGGATGCACCTAAAGCGTGAATCTCAAATTCAGGATGGTTGGCCAATAACAAGATGAAGCGCTGTCCAACGGAACCTGTAGCTCCTAAAACACCTGCCTTTTTAAGTCCCATTTTGTTCTTTAATAGAATGAAGTGATTATCTAGAGTAATTTAAATTTCGCCAACAGTCAATATATTTAAATGTTGAGTCATTTCTTTCGTCATACTAATTTTTTCTTCGCCGGTACCGGATTGCTCATCCACAATCTTTTGCTTTTCATTAAATATTTCAATCGCCGTAACTCTCAAACTGTCTACTGACAGTTATTGATATATATTTTGGAAACTAGAAGGAACTCTTCACCTATTTCTTAGGCATGTTAGGGAAGATGACGACATTGTAGAAAATACAATGTCGCATTAACATATTTTGTCGCGTTACGCGTTGGTGAAAAAAACTTGATGGTATTTTCGAGTACAACAACATGGTCAACACTGATTTTGAGAGAATATATTTGAACCAATCTCGGAGCGCTGGTCGCATGCGTATTGCCGACTCAGGTTTAGGCTGGAAGGCAGCTGGAACCAATAACGTTAACAGAGAGCCGTTTTTGCTTCCCTCAGAAGAGATTTTGACGGCCCTGTGGTCACGCGGTTCAAGAGGATACGAATTGAGAGTTCAAACCAAGAACCAAGGTGTCGTCATGCTTGATGGCTTTGATGTTGAAGAATTCTCTAAGTTAAAACAAGAATTGCAGAAAAACTTCCATTTGAACTTGGAGCACAAGGAACACTCTTTAAGAGGATGGAACTGGGGTAAGACAGACTTGGCCAGAAATGAATTGATCTTCCAGGTGAATAACAAACCTGATTTTGAGATTCCGTACACTGCTATCAGCAACTCCAACTTAACCAGCAAAAACGAAGTCTCGATTGAGTTGAATTTAGAAAACGACGACCGTGCTGGTGATGAATTAGTTGAAATGAGATTCTACGTTCCAGGAACTGTCGATGGCGAAACCAAGACAATCAAAAATGAAGATGGAGAGGAGGAAGAAGAAACCGAGGAGATAAGCGCAGCTACCGTGTTCTACGAGCAATTAAAGGACAAGGCTGATATCGGACAAGTCTCTGGCGAGGCTATTGTTTCGTTCAGCGACGTTCTCTTCTTGACTCCAAGAGGTCGTTATGATATCGACATGTACCCAACATCTTTAAGGTTGCGTGGTAAGACATATGACTACAAGATTCAATACAAGCAAATTGAAAGAATCTTTTCGTTGCCAAAGCCAGATGAAACGCACCACATCATCGTCTTGCAAATTGATCCACCATTGAGACAAGGTCAAACCAGATATCCGTTCCTTGTGTTACAGTTTGCTAAAGAAGAGGAGCTTGAGTTAGAGTTGAATGTTTCGAACGAGGAGTACGAAAGCAAGTACAAGGACAGACTCAAGAAGACATACGACGCTTCTACACACTTGGTCATGTCACACTGTTTCAAGGGCTTGACTGAACGCAGGTTAGTTGTCCCCGGATCATTCCAATCAAGATTTTCGCAACCTGGAATTGCATGTTCCTTGAAAGCCTCAGAGGGATACTTGTATCCATTGGAAAGGTGTTTCCTTTTCGTGACTAAACCTACTGTTTACATCCCATACTCAGAAATTAGCACCATCACAATGTCTAGAACTGGTGGTGGTGTATCTGCTCTGAGAACATTCGACTTAGAGATAAATGTTAAAGGATCGAACCAGGGTCACGTCTTCGGAAGTATAGATAGAGAGGAACAGGAGAACATCGAAAGATTCTGCATTGAAAAGGGATTGAGGGTAAAGAATGAAGAAAAGATAGCTAAGGCTATGTTGGCTAAGGCAATGACCGAAGCTGCTGATAACGACGACGATGACGGAGATGTCGATATGGGTAGTGCTGGAGAAGAAGAGAGTGCTGATGACGATTTCCAATCTGGATCCGATTCAGATGTCGCAGAAGAATTCGATTCCGAAGCTTCTGCATCTGATTCTGAAGATAACGGAGATGCAGAAGCTCCTCAAGACGATCGCCCTCCAAAGAAGAAAACGAAAAATTAATATCTATTTAGAAAAGCCCAAATAAAACTTAAATCTGACAATTATTTCACAAGTCTTATCCAGGGCGCGCACAGTTCACGCGAGCTCATCTATATTGAACTATGCGGATTTCTTGAATGTTTTGATGAATGAAACGAGCGGTTCATGATCACTCACAATCAAAAACAAAGTGATTAAAAACCCCTCTAGAGTTTTGAAATCAATCCCAACACCTGATCTGGAGTACCCCTAAATCAAGGCGAAGATCGCCCCCTCTCGTAGGCGCTACGCAGCAGCAGTAACAACGTGCAATGAAACGATACCTTTTTTCGTGGAACAATCTGAAAACCATATTATGAAGGGTGCAAAAATGAACCCTAGGGTGACCAAGGCTATCCAAAAGAGCTATGAAACATCTCATCAATGTGAGATCAATCTCTACAGTTATCAAACAATCTCGTAACTGCACATGTAATACAGTTCGTTGAATTTCCTATCGCGTCAGTCTTGTTCCGGCCTTGTAAAATTAAAGTTCGGGTTGGTTCTTTTTTCCCCCTTGTAGCTGCAGTCACTTTCCTTGATAGGAAGTCTAAGTAAGATGTGCACAATAACCTACCCGAAAAGGGGCATGAATAGCCAGCACAAAAACAAATTTGCAACTACCCGTTCTACGGTCATTTCTTCTCAATCTATATAAGAGTCATGTTGCCCGATAATCCCCAAATATATTGAAAGGAATAATACGATCTTGAAAGAATTTGCCAACACAACAAGCGAAGTTAAGATTCGCTTCAATTGACAAGTAATAAGCTAGCAACCATCCCTTTTTTGACCACCCAATTTACGTTGAGAAGGTAACTGTTGCTAATAATATCGCCCCCAGATATTTATTTAAGAGTACCCCAGACGCCACGGTCCATAACATGGACATCTATGGTTCTCTTGAAGAGTTAAGAGACTACCTAATTTATTCGAATTCGAAGCACCTTCAATCTCAGCTGAAATTGACGAGAACAAACGAAATGAGCCAACCCACAGAATTACTGATTTCGGAGAACGAGCTTGAGATTCCACAGAGATCGCCAAACAGGAAGAAATGCTACACGAAGACTTACTCACTGTCGGCAGTGTCTTCTCCTGGCACGATACTGGACTCAAGTTTCAGAGATCGGGACTCATCGTCTTTACTGGGAGACTCAGTTTTCTCCGACAACGAACAGACTGACTCCGAGTTGGACTTGGAAGAGGACGACATGAAAGATCTCTTCGAAGAGTTGGAGCGTGCCGAGAAGAGCCACTCCAAGGTCGTCTTTGAGATTGACAACGTAGTTTCGATCGTTGGGGCGCACAGCCCTTTTCCTACACTGGGTGAGAGGCAAAGGAAAACGCTTTCCTACGTTAAATGTTAAGAAACCCAACTGATGACAACCACAACTCAATCAACGAATTTCAATTCTTCATACCTTGAAGGAAATAATGTCTAGTTCCTTCATTTACATTAAAGCTCAGACTTAGTGATTTAGATTTCCTTTTTTAGCTATAATACATTAGGGGTATTGCCCTGCAAATATCGGCAATTGTATACACGGCTACTGCCGCCTACCGATTTTTTTCTTCTATTTTGTGTATGGTATAATGTTATGTCATAATGTGTATGTGTATATTGAGTGATTTTTTTGTACTAGTTAACGTGAAACGCGCAAAACGTGACATAATAGCCATAGATCACGTTGCAAGTTGTTGCTATTGTTGATTTAGACAGCAATGATCTTCGCAACTAATTGTCACGGATTTTTTCCGCATAGTAGCGAGGCTGACAGTCCGAATTTTTTCCGCCCTGTGTACTAAAATAATCGAAAATCTCTTTTTTATTCATGACTCCGCACCACTATTAGAGGCAGGGGTTAATGGAATAGACTGGAGATACATAAGAATAATAGCAATGTCACTACCTATAGGCCTCGTCATATATGCTTCCGTGAAGCCTATATTCAAGATATACTTCATTATAGGAGCAGGCTTCTACTTGGCTAAGAAGAACATCTTCACGGTTACTACCTGCCGTGACATCTCAAATGCAGTGGTATCAGTCATTATGCCATGCTTGATCTTTTACAACATCATATCGAACTTGAAGAGTTCAGACATCAAAGACATCGGAATCTTATTTTTATCGGGTACAATATTGATTATGACTGGTGGACTCCTTGCCTTTCTCACTAGCTTTATCACCAAATCTCCTCGAAGATGGCTCGGAGGTCTCATTTCAGTTGGTTTATTCCCCAATATTTCCGACTTACCTATTGCGTATTTGCAAACTTTATCAAAGGGCGATGTTGTGTTCACTCTGGAACAAGGTAACAAAGGTGTTGCGTATGTTTGCATCTTCCTTGCTTCTCAAATTTTATATCAATTCAGTTGTGGATTATACAAGCTTGTCCAATGGGATTTCCGTGATGAGATACTCTCTGATGAAGAGAACGTTGTGCTGGGAAGCGAAAATGAAAAGAAGGATGATCAAGAAGAAAGCCTTCCAATATCCTCACATTCTAGCTCAGTAGCTTATGACTCTGATGATAATAGGGAGACTCAACAGCATGATGAATTTTTACTCGCCCGTTCACAGACAGATACAACAAGAAGAAGAAACTCAAACACAAGAAGCGTGATGTCTCAAACGTCCCTCAATTTAGCACGTACGAGATCAACTGACATGCGCAGGCAGAAGCCTGAAGATATGTCGCATATTATTCAAGAATACTCGGAATTCGATGAAATGAAGAAGATTGAGAAGGTTCCGTCCGGTATACTAGACACTAGTGCGGCACCTGTTATGCCTGCTGAAAGCAATGACAATGAAAGCGTACAGTCTGCAAAATCCGAGTCAACCAAGTGGAGCAAAGTTAAAGCTTACCTTTTACAAACAGCAAAGAACTTTAGAACTCCAAATTCTATGTCTTTGATTACGTCACTTATTATAGCCATGTCGCCTCCCTTGAGAGCTTTGTTTGTCGAAACAAAGAGCTTTCATATACATCCGGCTCCGGATAAGCAACCACCATTGTCCTTTTTGATGGACTTGACAAGTTATATAGGTAACGCTTCTGTTCCTTTGGGACTTATGCTCTTAGGTGCCACAATTTCACGTTTGAAAGTGAAAAGCATGCCCAAAGGATTTTGGAAAACGGCCTTAATGATCACAGCATGCCGTTTGGTCTTGTTACCCATGATTGGAGTTGGGTTCAGCACAGGATTGCATAAAGCGGGCTGGTATGATGATACCATCGTCAGATTTGTTAGTGTTTTACAGTTTGGTTTACCTAGCGCAACAGCTCTTGTTTATTTCACCGCCTTTTACACTGACCCAAACTCAGAGGACCACCTACAAATGGACTGCTTAGCTGTTTGTCTCATCGCACAGTACTCAATCCTTTGGCTCACACTTCCATTTTTGGTTACATTCACTTTCAAGGTTTCCATGGGCCTTTAATACTAGCAATATCTCCAATATATTTATATCGACCTATGACGTAATCTTGTCTGTAGGCAATATCGTGTGGGCAAATTTCATCGCTCTACCGTTTCACGTGACAATGTTCATAAGTTGCTACAAAAGTCAGTTTGCAACACGGAAGCTAAAAGAGTAATCAATCACTTTTTTTTCTCAATTGCTCAACAATGGCATTATACTACAACCTTGTGTTCGGCTTGCTCGTTTTCGAGATGGTGTTCTTCACCGTTTTGTCTTTACCTTACCCCAGAAAGGTTAGGAGATCCATCTTGATGACAGTGCTGGCGCCTTTCCGCAGCGAACAATTCCAAATTGCTGTGAAGTGTATTCTTGGCTTTATCTTGGTGTTGTTCATTGACTCAGTTAACCGTGTGTACAGTGTCGAAACTGAATTGCGTGCTGCTACTCCTGGTAACAGCTCCGTCAGTGGTATCGTTAACGACAGGGCTGAAATTCAGGCCAGAAGATTCTACGCACAGAGAAACATGTACTTATGTGGGTTCACCTTGTTTTTGACATTGACCATCACGAGAGTTTATTCCTTAGTGGCCGAATTGATCAACACGAAGGACAAGTTGGACTTGGCAAAGAAGGGTGAATCTAACGCCACCAAGGTCGAAGACAGCGCTGAGATTGCCAAATTGAAGAAGGAATTAGCTTCTAAGGATCAGGACTTGGAGATCTTGAAGGACCAGGCAAAGTCTTTGACTAAGGACTACGAAAAAGTTGCTTCTAAGGCTGAGAAGAGAGCTTAAAAAGATGGAACAATATGACATTATGTAATGGTACTGTCTGCTCATTTCAACTAGTGAAATTTAGCTTAAAGAATCTTGAATAGATAAATTTATGACTTTTCGTAAGCATTGCTCTTGTGCTTTGGTGTAAAGTTGAAAGAATCACCTGCTTTTCCCAAGAACATCTCGGTGATCTTGATCCAATCCTTGTAGTCGTCAGAACCCAATAACGTTTCTAATTCGTTTCTTCCCTTCCACTGAGGAGGTCTCTGATTAATCCGAGGTGGCAACCTTGCCAAAATTCCGACCGGAATGTACCTATGTGTGAAACCAATAAATTCGCACATGAACCTACGTGCAAGGTTGACTCCATATTCGTCAGAACCCCAGTGCTCAATTGCAAACTTGGAATATTGCTTCAACATATCAAGTCTCTCGTTTGCAGACTTGTCTAAGTACTGTTGTGCTTCAACCTCCTCGAATATCCAAGGCTTGATCAAAGCACCACGAGCTACCATAACCGAGTCGATACCATCAGTATTCACTGCATTGTGCCAATCCTCGTGGGTATAGACATCACCATTACCAACAAACCATGTTGGCTGGGTGTCGCTTCTGTCTTTGTCCTCCAATTTCTTTTCGTTCCATTCGGCCACAGTTCTTCCAACTTCACCGATGTAATCCCAATCGGCTTCCTTGGTGTATCTTTGCTGTCTAGAGCGTCCATGCAAAGTAATCGCAGCAACATCATTTTCCTCCAAAATGCGCGATACTAATTGCTTAGCAGTGTTCTTGTTGTCTCTAGTTCCCGTTCTAATCTTCACAGTCACAGGGATATCTCCGGAGGCATAGTTCATACCCTTCAAAATTCTAACCAAACGAGCTGGCTGATCCATCAAAGCAGAACCTTGACCTTGACGATATAACAAATCAATAGGACAACCACAGTTCAAGTTGAGCTCGGAAACATCTGTGGTCTCCTTGTAAATGACTTCAGCAGCTTTAGTTGCAGCAATGTGTTTGGAAGCAGCAATCTGAACTCCAAAGCCAGGATATTCCGATTTGTGAGCCTTTGGCAATGCCCATTCTGCATTTGTTCCTTGTAACAAAGGAATGCTAAGTGCCATCTCTGAGTACGTAACGTCGGCTCCCAACGTTTTCATGAGACGACGATAAGGCAAGTTACCGACGGTTGTCAAAGGTGAAACGATCTTTGCGTTTTTGAGGTAAAGCTTCTTCTTTTCAGAAGGTTTGAAGGGCGCCTCAATGTAACTGGCCATTCTTTCTTTCACACCGTTTTCTCCAGAAGCGTTCTCAGCGTTGACCTTTGCAGGCGTATTTTCACCATTAACCATACTATCAAGCCATGGTACGACAGCATCGGACTTTTCGAAAGGGTATTTCTTCTTTTGAAGCAAATTCTTGCTCTCTGAGGTAATCTTGTTCACCTCACAATTGGTTGCCTTTTCGCGTTCAAACCTTTCCAAGTCTTTAACAAGCTTCTTAGTTTCTTTATTGTAATGGGAGGATAACCATCTGCATTTCAAACCAGTAGGACAATAACCCAAGGCTTCGAAAACTGGGCAAGCTCCCTCAATGTCTTCAGGCTTACTATTGAGATAAAGTTCCACATCATGAGTGTTGCGGCATTGATCTGCGCCAAAATTACAAACCTTGACGTTCTCCGGGTCTAAAACGGTCGAGCATAAGCGAAGACTAGCAGTTCCTTGCTTGTTATCTCTCTTCTTGTTCTGACCCCTCTGCTTCTTCTTCCCTTTTTTAGGTCCTTCGTTCTCTTCTCTGTCTCCGCCCTCAGCTTCATCATCATCGTACACTTTCGCCCTCATTTCCGAGTGTAAAATGTATTCCTCCTTAATCGGAGCGACGCCCTTGTCGTACGTATGTTGTTTTTTAGCGTCATTGCCCTCAGGCTGATCACCTTCTCTCTTAGTGGTCATGATCGAAAATGCAATAAAATACCTTGGAATCGATTTTTCAAGTAATCAGAAGTGGAATGCCTTCAACGAACATATTATAGGACAATAAGATAGACATAGTGTCCATAACTACGCTATTAAACTTACACCATTTTAATAAGATAACGCTCTCAACATCTTGAAAAGCCATTTACAATTTGATGTTTACGCTCATAGCTCATCTCAGCTCATCTCTCATATAATCATTCTCAAAAAAAAAAAAGGTTGTTCTTCAAACCAACTACATCAATGGAGAAAAAGAGAAAGGTCGAAGAGCAGGCTTTAGTGTCGAGACCTTCGAAGATATTCAGTCCATTTAGAGTCGTCGGTAATGTTTCCAATGATATTCCCTTTGCTTTAGGAACGTTGGGTTCGACATTTTATGTCGTTACTTCAGTTGGAAGAGCTTTTCAGATTTACGATGTTGCGACTTTGAACTTGCTCTTTATCTCACAAGAGCAGACTGATTCAAAGATCACTTGCTTATGGGCTCTGTTCCACTACGTGTTCGCAGCTTTCTCAAACAAAATTGGAGTTTACAAGAGGGGCCGTTTGGAGCACACATTAGTTTGTGAAACCAAGAGCACTATAACACATGTGTTGACCTTCGGTAGTTATTTGATCGCAGCTGCTATGGATGGCGAAATCTTCATTTTCAAGAAGCGTTTGGGTGAGAAGTTCCCTGCTGAGTTCTATACCTCGTTGAAGAACATCAACACAGAGATAGATGGAGTTATTGTTGGAGTGATCCACCCACCAACGTACTTGAACAAAGTGGTTGTTGCAACTACCAGCGGACTCTTCATTTTCAACGTACGTACTGGTAAGTTGTTGTTCAGGTCCCCAGATCAACAGTTCACTGGACTCAGCATTTCTTGCATTGAAGCAGCACCTGTCTTAGACATTGTCGCAGTGGGAACATCCACTGGAGATGTTGTCTTATACAACTTGAAAAAAGGCAAGACTATGGGCTCAACGATTGTCACCGACGCTTCTGCTAAAGTGGTTTCACTTTCTTTCAGAACAGATGGATGCCCACATTTTGTTGCTGCTTTGAGTAATGGAGACTTGCACTTTTATGACTTACAAAGACGCACAAGAGTTCACGTTTTAAGAAACGCACACAGGGAGATGCACGGAGGTGTTGCTAACGCGCAGTTCTTGAACGGTCAACCTATCGTGGTAACTAATGGTGGTGACAACACTTTGAAGGAATACGTTTTTGACCCAACGTTATCTACCTCAAATTCCGCAGTCGTTTCTTCCCCTCGTCACTTGCGTTCAAGAGGTGGCCACTCTGCACCTCCTTTAACTATCGAGTTTCCCCATGAGGAGAAGTCTCACTTCATTTATTCTGCGTCCAGAGATCGGTCTTTTTGGCAGTTTTCTTTGAGAAAGGATGCTCAAGCTCAGGAGATGTCCCAGAGAATTCAAAAAACTAAAGAGAGGCAAGCTGGTCCAACAATGCGTGAAAAAGTGCCTGAAATTTTTGCCATGTGTTCGTCGCAAGTTAGGGAGAGGGACTGGGAGAACATAATCACTGCACATGAAGACGAGTCCTTCGCAAGAACTTGGAACTCGAGAACAAAGAGAATTGGACGTCATAACTTGAACACTGTTGATAATGGCCTCGTCAAAGCCGTGGGAATTTCTCACTGTGGTAATTTTGGACTTGTCGGCTCATCGCTTGGAGGTATTGGTGTATACAATCTCCAATCTGGTTTGTTGCGCAAAAAGTACATGTTACATAAGAAGGCAGTTACTGGTGTTGCAATAGATGGAATGAATAGAAAGATGGTGAGTTGTGGTTTGGATGGAGTTGTGGGCTTCTACAATTTTTCTGAGTCCAAGTACTTGGGAAAATTACAGTTGGAAGCTCCAATTACGCTCATGGTCTTTCACAAGTCTAGCGAGTTAGTTGCTTTGGCTTTAGATGATTTGAGCATTGTGCTAGTTGACACGACGACTCAGAAAGTCGTTAGAGTGTTATTCGGTCACACAAACAGAATTACGAGTTTAGACTTCTCGCCAGATGGAAGATGGATTGTATCTACTGCTTTGGATGCTACTTTGAGGACCTGGGATATCCCAACCGGAGGTTGTATTGATGGTGTACTTTTACCAAACGTTGCCACTCAGGTGAAGTTCTCTCCATTAGGTGATTACTTGGCTACAGCTCATGTGGCAGGCAATGGTATCTCATTGTGGACCAACAGGTCTCAGTTCAAACCAGTATCAACAAGACATGTCGAGGAAGAAGAATTTGCAACTATTATGTTACCGAATGTTTCCGGTTTCGGCGGTGCATCCATGATTGAAGGAGCATTAGAAGATGATGAACTGGATGTTTCCATGAATACTTATACCTCATCAGAACAGATCGATTCTTCATTGACAACATTGTCGTTGCAATCAAGAACCAAATTTAGCACACTCCTTCATTTGGACACTGTCAAGGAAAGAAACAAAGCAAAAGAAGCTGCGAAGGCCAAGCCGGAGAAGGCTCCATTTTTCTTAAGCTTAACAGGAGAAGCCGTGGGTGATAGAGCTTCGGGGGCTGAAGGAAGAGTTTTCAATCACAAACCAGAAGACGATGCTGCCGACGATGAAGTCAGCAAACTTCAAAAATTGAAGAGCAGTAATGGCCATGCTTTTGAATCCAAGTTCACGCAATTTTTGAGAGAAGGAAGTGTAAGTGGAGACTACACACAATTCTTGAAGTATCTCATCGAAGCCTCCCCTTCAGTCATTGACTTGGAAGTGAGATCTTTGAACAGCTTCCCACCATTAGATGAGATGGCAAACTTTGTCGCTTCGTTAAACCAAGGTATGGCCACAAGAAAGAACTACGACTTGTATCATGCCATATTTGCGATGTTTTTGAAGAATCATGGTGATGTCGTCCACAACTTCAAAGAAGAGCAAAGGTTACAAGAAGAATTGGATAACTGGGCAAAACTTACTGCCACGGCGGACAATGGAATGGATTCCCTTGTAAAGTACTGCTCAGGTGTTATCAATTTCTTGTCAACTGTATAGAATGAAGTAATTATTTTTTTCTTTGTAGATTAAAAAAAAGAGCCCGTTTAACACCCGGTGGTACCAATATGAACATTGACATAATAGAACCGGCTGGCCGAATACTGCCTCTGCACTTTGCAGCGAAGATAACGTCCATATTTCACACTCCAAAGGGTAAGCTATTTGCTGGTTTAGCCAATGGCGATCTAATTGCATTTAAAACAAACTCTACCACAAGGACCACATCAAAGTCAGCTACCCTGAAGGAAGAGAAGACAACCTTCTCCTTAGAGCATACCTTCAAGAAAGTGAGTGGAAGTAACCTTCCAATTGAGAAGATAATAGGAATTCATGTTCCTAATGAGTTGAAGGATGTTCTAGCAATTGCAACGGCAGAGTCAATCAAAGTGTTTGAAATTGCTGGGACAACTTTGAACTTGATTCAAGAGCTACCACAATCGAGTAATAGCACGTTCGCTTGTGCAATCGAGTTAGAGTCGAAGCAACTATTCGTTTTTGCTGCAAGGAAGAGAGTTGTAATATTCAAGATAAACCATGACTACAACTCCATCCTGTTTCACCAAGTTGCGGACTTGGGATTCAAAGAGAAGGCCCACACGATCCTGATATTTCCTCTGGAAACCAGCCCGAATAAATTCTTACTAGTAGGGCTTACTAATGAATTCCTCCTTCTTGATTCGAGTGACTTCCTGACACGAAAGCTACCAATTGACGAAAACAGCATGCATTCATTCACACATAATACATCATTTAGCTACTTTAGCTTGGGTTCTTCTGAACCATCAACTTGGGTCATTCAAACATCAAACACAAGATCGTTGCTAATTAAAGATACACAAGTTATGATTCTAGATGTTGACAAAAACGAGCAACTGCAAGTAAGTCAGTCGCCTATAAAGTTCCCTTCCGTTCCAATATTCGTGTCTTTCTTACCACCAATGTATTTGTTGGTTGTGTATAATAAGAAAATCGAAATCATAGACGACACAACAGGGGACTCAATTCAAAGAATCGCTCACCTGCTCAACTCAAACCAGATACTCGTTGCTCAAAATTTTAGTTCAATTTTCATCGCAAATTCAACCGCTTCCCAGGCAGTTCAACAGTTTCATGTCCTTGGGTACCAAAAGCAAATTGAGCAGTTTTTAAGTATAAGTGGAAAGGGGTCCACTACTGCAAACGTCAAAGATCCTAAAAATGATTTGAAAGTAATTGGTTTAGACAAGAGTATTTCCCTTGTGAAGCTGATTGAGAGCGATGATGCATTCTTTCAGCTCGGGAAAAGCGACGGTCCAGCGTTGGCAATGAAGAAGAAGCTATTGATCTTGCGCGACTTGTATCGGAAGAAGGCAATAATTTTATTTGAGTCGTATTCCAAGTATCACGAAGCATTAGTTGAAATTTCCTCTGAGTGGCTTATCAACTACAAGGACATTTTAATACTTTTCCCAGAGTTTTTAAATGGTGAGCTTTGCATGATTAGCAACGGAGAAGTTTCAAACATCGAAACTGAATCCATGAGTGCACGCTCGTTTTCTCATAATGCAGTGAAGAGAGTTTCTCTTGATGACATTGTCGTCACTAAATGGAATTCAACGGATTCAGGGACTGATTTTGACGGTTCAGAGAGTCAGAATGTCAAGTCAAAGACTTTAAAATCTCAGTCCTCTGTTATGGATTTCGAGAGTAATACCAATGGGAACAAACCCAGCTTTCTGAAATCACAGAATGTCCGGAAACTCTTTAAAGCGGTAAACAATTTGATAGTTTACTTGACTGATCAAAGAAGGTTGCACCTTGCATTCATGAAAGGTGAGAAGGCAACAATCGAGTGGAAGGGAGTTGACATCTCTGCATTTGATTTATACCCTTTCATAACGAGCGAAGGCTTCAACCTGCAGATCAACCACATCGCATCAGTGATAGATACTTCGCTTTTCTTGTGTTATTTTTACACCAAACCAATGATGTTGGGTCCGCTATTGCGGTTGCCTAATAATACCTGTAACGCCAAAGTCGTTAATCAGTGTTTATTGAACAAAATCAACAGCAACGACTCCAACGGTGGATTGTTTCAAGCACACCAGCAAACGAGCTTCATCAAGGAACTTCTCGACTTTTATTTTGGTAGGGGATTACACAAGGATGCATTGGAAATGCTATACAAACTTTCCCACAATGAAGAGGAACAGAAAAACTCTCAAGCTAACGAGACTGATCTCGACTTTGTGAAAGGCCCAGATTTGACAATCCAGTACTTGACTAAATTGTCAAATGATGAGCTCGAGCTCATATTTGAATTTTCATATTGGGTGATCTTAGAGGCTGACAGTTTACCTGCAAGCATTTCCATGACTGAAGAGATATTTATGAATGAGTCTTACGAGTGCGAAAACTACGATAACTCAAAGGTTTTAAATTTTCTTCAAAACGTGTTGAAGTCCGATGATATTGCCATAAAATACTTGGAATGGTTGAGTGCAGAGGCTGACATTATTAAGAAACTTTCTCAAAACAAGACTCTCAGCAAGTATCATACTCGCTTATGCTTGCTTTACTTGCAGAAGTTGAAAGAAGTTGATAAATCGTCGCCTCACATGTCTGAAGAAGAGCTTTGCTCAGACACGTACTACGTTAAGTTGTTCGAGTTTTTGAAAACGACCGAACTTTACGAACCCTGGACATTGCTCAAAAACATTCCTACGAACAAGGACTGCTATTTGCGGTTCACGGTGTTTATCTATAAACGTCTTGGAGAACACGAAAAATCCGTTGACGTATTATACAATCAGTTGAATGATCTTGACTCAGCAATGGAATACTGCTCGGAAATATATTTCCAACCTAAGAATTCCAAGACTGGAGAAAATTTGTTGCATAAGCTTTTAGAAGATTTACTCATGAGTTGGGAAAACAGTTTGGATTCAATTGAGCGCTTACTCTCCCTTCAAGGATCAAAGATGTCGTTGAACAGAGTTTTGAAAAGTCTTCCAAATTCTTTTCCATTGAGTAAGCTATCTAGTTTTCTTTTTGAAAACTTGCGGGAAATGGAAGAATGCTCACACGATGGTCAAATAGCCTCTAAATTATACCAAGTTGGTAACCTCAAATTGCAGGGCCAGATATGGGACATTCAAGCAGAGAGTTACACCATTGAATCGAGCAGGCAAATATGCCCGGTATGCAAGAAGAGGTTAGGATATGGGGTTTTCAGTGTAAACGAAATAGGTCAGGTGTTGCATTATGGCTGCAACCAAAAGGAAGCTTGAATTATAAATTGTCGTGCCAAATTCAAAAGAGTTAGTTTTCATAACTAGAGATTTTCAAAACGTGTAGAACAAATCCCACAAAAAAACCATTCATAGCGGTTTTGTTTTTATTTCTAGACTGAGTTCAGGGCTACTGAGAGTGACCCTAACAACAATTGATAGCTTTGATCAATTCATTTCGTCAGTAACTTCAATTGTACCACAATGTCGCTGAACAGCTCCACCGGGGATGGCACATCTCCTGCTTCAAATACGACAAATGGTATCAAGTTACCACCGATTTCATTTTTGTCAGCTCATTCATCATCAAGTGGAGAAAGCCCGAATAAGCTTCCTTCGGCAACCAGTCTTGGTATATCCAACTTTTTAAATAGCCCTGCTTCTGGTCCTCAGGAACCTGAACAAGCTCTGGGCGGGACACCAAGTTCTCAAATTCATACAACGAATCAACAAGGAAGTCTGCCTTCACAGACTCTGTTTGGTGTTCACGAGTATAATAACACTTCTGCTCAATCTGGTAACTCAGAAGAACAAGCGGCTAAACGAATTAAGTATGAAGATGAGCAGGATGCCGACGTACCAGCCTTGCAAAAAGATCAACAATCTCAGGCACACGCTCATTCGCAAACGCATTTACACACCCATCCCAATACTCACATCCATGTTCATACTCATAAAGGGCTGAAAACACCAGGAGGGAAGACTCACTTCCACAACCACCAACAACCACAACAACCACATCACCATCACCACCATCACCACCACCATCACCATCGTCCTAACGAGACTAGGCAGTCTCCCACAGCTACAAGTGAAACACCAAATGCGAATGGAATTCCTCACATACACACGGGAGATCACATACACTTGGTTGCAGATGAGACCGTGGAGAAAGAATCGCAAGCAGAAAGTTCAAATGGTAAAAGTAAGACTCTCGTCCAAGTCTCTGTCAAAAGGACAGCACCAAAGCTCAATACAGAAACCATCACAGAAATTTTACTGGAGTATTTCCCCAAGCAAAAGTTCTTAGGAACGCTCATCTATAACCCAACCACAACTTGGGAGACTTTACAAACTCTGCAATTAACTGGGTTGAAAGACGAAGATCATGAACATTTCGAGAGAATCAAAAGCCAGTTCAAGTCACGGATCAAGGACATGCACGAGCGTGCTTTGGTGACGTATATTCCTTCGATCCCGCCATTAAGAAACGATTACATCAACAATATCGTGGAAATTAAGATTCCAATAAGACATATCGAAGATTTTGTTAAAGGCATGGAAGATGGCCTTGTTGTCAACAGGCGTGAATTATGGGGAGGTGCAAGTGGTATTTACACAGATGACTCAGACATATTATGTGTCCTTGCTCATCTCGGTTTATTCAACAACAATTTAGACTTGAAAGATTGGAACCCATCATGGAGCCCCTCCTCGATATCTAAATCAAACATAATCGCTGAAAATGACGATTCTACTAAAGAGGATGAAGGTATTCCTGGCGACTTGTCTGTGGAGGTGTTGATGTTGCCACGCCTTCCGGAGTATTACGGATACTTTTCCAATTGCATCAATTCACGCTCTTGGATAAAAAGCACTGGGAAGCATAACGGATTGTCTATGGCAGTTTACAGTGTCAAATGGGAAAGCCCTGGTACCTATTTGAGTGACAAAAGTGTTTTCAAAAGGTACCACACAGAAGTAAAACATGATATTGATGAAATCAACACAATGGCAAGCAGTCAATCTGGTTGGAGCTTTAATTACAACTACTATAAACAGTTGAAGGAGAAGTACAATAAAACCGGCAAGGCGTGAAAGCCTGAGAAGATCTCGTCGCTTATTGGCTCTCTTCCCCTCCATGCAGTGACACACCAAATTGGTCAGGTAATATATAACTGCGGATCATAACTCACTTCACTTACGACAGGGAAAGTGGGATGATTAAAAGAAACGATTTTTTGTAATATTAATTGCTATTATTGTAATATCAAAGCATCGCGCGAGCATCGACCAAATCTTGTAGTCAGGGAGTTTTTTCCTGTTATCCCGGGTCCACAGCAGTTCCCATCAATCCCGAATAAAAAAAAAGAAATTTTTGAGAGCAGATGAAGCAAGGTTCACTGCTGCAGGATCATGGAATCCACATAGTAATTACGCTGATAAAGAGGGAAGAACGGGATCTATTTTTTTTTTCTTTTCTGTGGAAGCCGTAACACTACAACGTAGGGCTTGCTTTCCATGACTATAGAGGAGAGTATACCTACGATTCACTGAATAAGCTAAGGATACCTCACAGACCAACAGGAATAACCCCTACACAAAATTTTATTGTACAGGCTGTTGAATAAGTGACATGAACAGTGGCACCACAATTTCAGCGCTTCCATCATCAAGACTAAACCAACTCGAACCACCCAGAAAACCAATAGCCAAGTCTAGGTCTAAGGTACTGCTCAGGAAGAAGTCCAGCATCGTCGGATTATCGAGAAGTAGTAGTACTAGCATCACAACTTCAACAGCTAGCACGGCACAAACCAAGGGTTCAGCCGCAACTATTGGGCAAAATCATAGATTTGGAAGCTTCTTCAAGAAGTTATCCTCAGAGCTTAACTCATTTTTTGTTAAGCTAAAGACGATATCGGACGACTCGTTTATTTCAAACGAGATCATTGACGATTTGTTCGCAGACTCGGAATCGGACGAAGACTCATTTGACAAAATTCTTGCAAGGACAGACAGGGCCTATACATCCGCGGAAGAGACATTCATAGAGGAATTTAAAAAGTACAAGAGCTTGAACAAAATGGCTGAATTTCATCAACAGCTACAGCAATCTGAAGAGGTGAAATCTTCAACTACGGCCGTATCGAGAGTCAGCTGGGCATTACAAGATGTCATACGACAACAATCTGATTGCTCCGCAACTCGTGTGAATAGCCCAGTGCGGAAATATGAGGTACAAATTGACGAAGATGAAGACAACGACGACGACGGGGAATTAGAAACGGAAGATGATGAGATTTCCATCCAAGAGATAGACTTTCAGAAGTTGAGACAGGAACTTGAAAGGTCTGATTTTGCAACTGCAAAACATCCGAGCGAGTTAGGGACAATCTTATGGAATTACCGGCGGAAGAAGTGGGTTCGTGAACAGAACCCACAAAAAGTGAAGGAAAGAATACAACGCCTGTCGATTGAGCATATTCCACGGGAGTTGTATGTCAAGATTTATACAAACTTGGTTGATAAAGGAAAGAGCTTAAAGCCCGAAAAGCAGATGAACCTTGCAGACTTGATCGATGTTATCAACATGGGGTGGATTGCTGAGGAGAAATGGGAAAGGGCAGCTAAAGGTTTGCCATAAAATTATGTCGCCTAAATACTTTTGCATATGTTTCATGATTTAGTTCATTTTAACCAATTTAATATACACCGCTTTAACTATTATTACTGTTGGTGCTTTTGATGTATTGTATTGTGTGCTCACAAATGGAAAGATCTTGATCAACAAGTTCTGCTCTCCGTTGAAGAGAATCTGTAAGGCTGCCATCGTTCAAAAGCTTCTTGCATGTTTCTATGAGTTTCCACAAGTCTCTTCTTATTCGTTTCAATTCCCTGAAGTTAATTGCGATATCATTCTGCAACTGTAGGTCAATGTTATCGTTAAGTTGGTGTATAGTGGTAATCTTATCCAATAAGGATGTATTCTCTTTCTTTGAGTTCGACTTCAATAAGGTTGTGATAATATGCATTAACTGCTTTGAATGTGCATTGGCATCTTTAAGCTGAAGTATCTGTGTTTGTTTTGCTTGTTGTAGGAGTTCAGAGTGACTAGACATGCTCCTAGTTCTCCAAATCAAAATTTACGTTTTGTAGATCAAAGTACAAATATGAACCTCTCAGCCGATAATTTATTTCACCAGATACCACAAGAAGATGACATTGTTTTGACAATTGAAGGCTTACCGGAAGCTATTGACAACGAGCGTTACGCTGAGGTGATACAAAAGCTCTTCTACTTGATAAAATCAACAAACGATTTTCTGGATCAGTTGTTACTATGGGAAATCAGATTGCTAGTTCTACTATTCAACGATCAGCTTTCGGCAGCCAAACGGGAAGCCATCGGAGTCAACAATGCGTTATACTTGTCAGACTCTCAGCCGTCAAACGCCATTACGAACCCAAGTCTCTCGTCGCAGGGTCAGCCTATTTACCCTTTACCGAAGAACAATAACGCTTTAATCCCGTATTCATTGATCCTATTATTACTTCGATTGAAATCTACTCCAAATTTGGGTTTGCTTCATGAATTGTACAAGCTCATTTACCAGTCGAGACTTAAGCTGAACAGTGACAAAGACCTCCAGAAGCGGTTAACAAATTTAAGTTATGAGGTGATCGCTGTATTGAGTATCAATAAGAACTACTCAACACTAATTAATCATTTAAACAGCATTCGGAATCACCTACTTGATACAAAAAACGATGAGCAATATCTTTCGAACATAACAATCCTATTGATCATAGTCGAAGCCCAAGCAATGTTTACGAAAACCCAATCCACTAGTGTTATTGCAGCAAAATATGAGAAGGTCTTCGAATCGGTAAACCAAACATCGAAGGACTCCTTAATTTACGTTTTACAGAACATTAACCCGATGATTGGAAATGACTTCAAGTCGGAAGAAAGCTGCATTAGCGAATTAGCAACCTTGGATGTGTTATTAAACATCATTCAACACAACTGCATTACAGGACGTATCATGTGTGCTATGCTTGGTCTCTGGGAACTCCAAAACAACTACCTGTTTAAATTATCATCAGAAGATAGTAAGTTATGCTTCTCCGATGATAGAAGTGATACAGCAGGCGGTAATCAATTGGCAAAGGTCTATGAACTGGTAACAAAGAAGTGGTGCAGGTACATTCACAAAGTATATGGGCTTGAGTAGAATAGGGCACTAACCCTAAATAACGTGATCAATAATAGAATAATATTACCTTTTTTGGATTAGAAGTTTGTTCTCAAGGTAGTGATTGTATGCAGTATTTTTTCAGTACACACTCTCCCATCGATTCCCTTTCTGGTTGGGTGGAAAATTTTGCCTGCCCAATATTACTGAAAAAAAAATTTAACAGTTGATAATACCCTTTATCTACAGTCTAATACAAAATGGTCCAGGACGTTGTTACTCGTGAATACACCATCAACTTGAACAAGAGAGTATGTTCTTAATCCTTCAAGAAGAAAGTGATCGTTAAAGTGATCCATGCGTTTGCTAGAATTGTGAACGATTATTCATCGTGGTAGAATAGTCAAACAAGTTTCCCAACGACCTTCAAAGGTCAAGCGTCAAAATTTTCCAGCATCAGGGGGATCATATCAATAACAATCACTCCACTTCAGCACTTGTTGTTTGCATGTATACTAACATATCTAGTTGCACGGTGTTCACTTCAAGAAGAGAGCTCCAAAGGCTGTCAAGGAGATCAAGAAGTTCGCCACTTTGCACATGGGTACCACCGATGTCAGATTGGACCCAAAGTTGAACGTCCAGTTGTGGTCTAGAGGTGTCCAGGGTGTTGAGAAGAGAATGAGATTGAGAATCTCCAGAAAGAGAAACGATGAGGAGAACGCCAAGGAGAAGTTGTTCGCTTTGGTCGAGCCAGTCATTGTCCCAACCACCAAGGGCTTGCAAACCGTTGTTGTCGAGGAGGAGAACTAAGTATTTTCCAGACATTAATGTTTGTATAATAAATGATTACTTTTGGAGAAAAGATCAGTAGATTTGTTGTCCCCAGTGCAACGTTACGTAGAGAGTTCTTCCATTTGCCAATGAAGTAAGGTGTGCTACTGTTTTCAATGTAGTATCGCGTTTCTGTTTGCCGATACGCAGACCGTTGCGTACTCAGCAGTTAATAAAGCAGTTCTGAATTTAGACCGTCAAAGTATCGAACCTTCTAATATATCAAGCTTTCAGCGTTATGACTACAGATCAGTCGCCTCGAGTGCGGCGTATACCAGGCTATATACTGTGGAGATGAAATCTTTAAGTCTAAAACAGTTAGTATGTTGAACTTTAGATCACATTAAATCAGTGTAACTATGACTGTATACCACGTCATCGCAAAAAAGCTATGGACTGTCAAAACGACAGAAACTTCAAATATGCTCAAAAAATGGTAAAATGGAATAAATTATCATCACCTTTAACGATTATCGTTGTACATACCTTCATTAACATGTTGAGTTTGAAGTGATGGGCGAAAACTTGTTTTTATAAATTCAATTTTTCCGGGTAACCTGAAAATTTTAGGCATATCTACCACCACTAAGTTGTACAATTTGTTCAGTATCAAAGTTTTACGCCAGTGAAGTAGTCCTCTAACTTCCGCAAAATGTAGCGTAGTTAAATGGATTTGTCGTACGTCTAGATCAACATACATAGATTTGTAGACTCAAATTCGTTTGTTCAAGAAAGGATGTCTAGTATGTAGTATGGCAGTACTTCCTGATTTCATTGCTCCTTAATACTAAAAAAGTGTCAAGTTATTACCCGGAGGCACACAGTGCTCTTTTCTCACTTCGGCATCTCCTTTTCATTGCAGGTGGGAGTAGCTTCTTGCGTGCCGAATAATTGAATGTGCAACTTAAACCCCACAAAAAAAGATAAATGTTCCGAGGAGTTTGTTCATTATAAATAATTTCAAAAGCCAACGGACAGATCATTATCAACTGTAACGATGCCCTCAATTTCTTCTACTGAAGAAACAAGACGATCCGTGAATACTTTAGCTGGCTTGAACTTTGTGCAGAATGCTCTGAATGAGTTCGATGTCCTTGAAATCTCGGGAAGCCTTGCAAAGACTTTATGGGGGGAAAATGGTGAATCTGAAGAGTTCGTGTTGATAAAGCTTTTGGGTTCCCCAGACTATTTCCCTACCTTCAAAATCTACAAAGTCAATAATGTCAAGAAAGATGATCTCAGTTCCACTGTTACATTTGTCAACTTTACCAAATTTACAAGGGAATTCAATGTCAGCGATTTGACAATCACTTCTTGTATCGTACAATCTATTGATGAGAGAGATATTCCGGAATTGACCAAGGTATACGTCTCTGTTCCATCCGGGATCTATGATGTGTTATCTACAAATGGGAGCTCGCAAATCAAAGAGAAATTCATGGGTAAATTCATTAATGGCAGCGGATGCGTTCTCAACGAAAATGACGCCATCAGATCAATCAATGCTACCGTGAATTTATGTGAGCCAGTCTCACTGGGAGTAGTAAATGAGAATACCGAAATCATTTTAATCAAAGAAGAAGAGTCAACTGAAGCAGCCGTAACGACGGGTGAAAATGCCAGTACGGAAGATCCTGAGATAGACATCTCCTCATACTTAACAGCTGGTCTCAACATCGGACTTTCTAAAAAGGTGGTTCCCAAGTTTTGCGTAAGGCCAGTTCCTGAACCCATTTCCAATCCATTTGAGTTTTCTGCTGAGGATTCTGACCTTTTCGTTTACTTGACGGCTTCTGATTTACTCAAGTTAACCTTCTCCGCCTATGATGGAGATATTGTGAAAATGCACAACGGTTCAACGTTTGCTTTTGTACGCATATGTGCTCTAGCGGAGCCAAACAAGGTATTTGAGAAAGGTTTTGCCTACATGTCTCCTATCTTAATTGTGAATTTGGGATTGAAGGCGAACTCTAATGTCACTTTTGAGAAGGCGAGCTTCGATGCACAAGCAAACATTTCTGCGATTCTTCCGGTTGCAGAGTCTGTGACTATTTCAAGAGTGGCTTCCCAGATTACTATGGATCGCACTTTTCAAAAGAGCTTTTTCTCAGGGTTGAAGACAACAATGAATACTACGCTCAAGTGTGTTCAGAAAGGTGATTTCTTCCCTGTTACTATTGACACGGTCTTAGCAAAAACAATGTTTGAAGAAGAAAACGTGGACGATCAAGGAAATGATTCGTCCAGTGTCATTCCTATCGGAGATCCCGACGCTGTTGCATGGTTCAAAATTGTTGACGTCAAAGGATCGTCAAAATTTGGCTCCGGACAATTTATCATTGACCCGAAGGAAACGTTCTTGTTGTCTTCCGGAATTGAATACGTCAAAATGCCAGAAAACGAGTTTTCAAACTGGTACCGCTACTTGAATTTGCCACCAGTGTTCAACTACAACCAGGTGGTCAAGCACTCTGGAGCTGATGACGTTTTCAAGTACGCTCAAGAATTCAAAAAGATTATTCAAACCTGCCTCAATTCCAAAGTTCCTCTTAAGACAACAGTTTGCTTAAATTCTCTCAACAGAGGTATAGGAAAAACGTCATTAGTGCGTAACATTTGCACAGATTTTGGATTGAATTTGGTTGAACTTGACTGTCTCGATTTCATCAACCCAGGTCAGGAATTGAAGACTATTGGTCACTTGTCCGGAAAGATTGATAATATCTTGAAGCACCAAGAAGATGTCACCACCTCAAACTTTCTGTTAATTTTTTTGAAGCATATTGAGACTCTATGCCCAAAAGTTGATGAGAATGACTCGAATTCGAGTATCTTTGCATCTTTATCTTTAAAGATCTCCTCATTGATGAATGATTATCTTCTGAAATATCCAAACTTGTTAATTGTATTCAGTTGCAATGATGCAGACAAGATGAGCGAGCAGATAAAGCAATTGGTGAAGTTTAACATCAACTTCAACGTTCCCACAGAGCAAGAAAGATACCAAATCTTCCAGTTTTTAGCTTCTAACGAGATGGGTGATCTTTACGGTGATGCAAAAGATGGTGAGCTTACTGGCTACTCCAAAGACAATTTTAGCATCGACACAGCTAATTTCATGGTTAGAAAGGATGTGAACTTGAAAACACTTGCACTTCAATCTGCTGGTTTGACACCAAGAGATTTGATTTCCATCATTAACAAGTGTAAAAAACTAGCGGTGAAAAGATTGACCCAGTTGGCAGATGCTGAGAAATCCACTTTGGGTAAAATTATCAGAATTGGTAATGGAGGTTTTGTTACTATAACTCCTGAAGACTTTAGTTCTGCTATTAATGAAGCAAGAAATCAATTCAGTGACTCCATCGGTGCCCCAAGAATTCCAAACGTTAAATGGGAGGACATTGGAGGTTTGGATTTGGTCAAAGACGAGATTTTGGACACTATTGAAATGCCACTCAAATATCCGGAACTTTTCAGCAATGGTCTTAAGAAGAGAAGTGGAATCTTATTCTACGGTCCTCCAGGTACTGGTAAGACATTACTTGCAAAGGCGATAGCAACCAACTTTTCGTTGAACTTTTTCAGTGTCAAAGGTCCTGAATTGCTCAACATGTACATTGGTGAGTCTGAGGCCAACGTTCGCAGAGTTTTCCAGAAAGCGCGCGATGCTAAACCATGTGTTATCTTTTTCGATGAATTGGATTCTGTTGCTCCAAAAAGAGGAAATCAAGGTGATTCTGGAGGAGTTATGGATAGAATTGTTTCGCAGTTGCTTGCAGAACTAGATGGAATGAGCGGTGGTGGCGGTAATAGCGGTGACGGAGTTTTTGTCGTGGGAGCTACAAACAGACCCGACTTGTTGGACGAAGCTTTATTGAGACCAGGTAGATTTGACAAAATGCTTTATCTCGGAATCTCAGACACAGATGAGAAGCAAGTGAAGATTTTGGAGGCCCTTACTAGAAAGTTTAAATTACATCCTGATGTGGACTTGGAAAAAATCGCGGAGAAATGCTCTTTCACCTTCACTGGTGCCGATTTCTACGCGTTATGTTCTGATTCTATGTTGAACGCAATGACAAGAGTGGCCAACGAAGCAGACGCAAAACTTACTGCTTTTAATGCCCAGAGGGACGCGCCGGTATCAACGAGATGGTGGTTTGATAACGTTGCAACCGACGATGACATCAATGTACTTGTGAAGATGGAAGACTTTTTGAAATCTCAAAGAGAATTGAATCCATCTGTCAGTGCTGAAGAGTTGGAGCATTACTTAAGAGTGAGGGAGAACTTTGAGGGTGGAAAGGAGCAAGCTAAGAATTGATTTCTATATACATTAAATTAGAATTGCATTTTATATACACCTTAAGCAAACCCCTGTGGATGCCTATATTTATTCCCTTCCCCTTATTTGTTTATCATGTAACTGTTCTCTAGTATCTCTTTGGCCTGATTCAATTTCTGGCTCAAGTATTGGCTACCATTTCTATCAGGGTGATTTAGAATAATCAATTCTCTGTACCTTTTCTTTAAAAGATCTTTTGTTAGTCCCATGATCTCATTCTCGTTTATACCAAGAATAAGTAGCGCCTCCTGTTCCGTCATAGGGTTTCGAAAAGGCACATTCGGGAATTTCTGCGTTAGAAACTGTAGATGATCACTCAAGGTGACATTGCTGTTATGTGATTCCGTAAGTTTGATATTGTTCAAAGAGGCGATCATTCGCGGAGTGAGTAGCGCATACTTGCGGAAGGCAGAAATAGTCAGCTTGGCCGTGAGTGCTGCCACGGTAATTCCAATCCCCACAAGTATCGGGACGACCATGTTGAAGCGCCTGCGTAATTAATTTTTTTTGTTGATTTACCTGCAGGATCAAAGCAAAAATCGGTGGAAGAACCCGAACAAGTACAAAAAAAACTCCGAGTCCGAAGGAAACTCACCTGATAGCCCCCATGTGTTCTGAGCGTGTTTTCAATTAAGACACTTAACACTAAGTGGCTGAACACGGAAGTACAAGGAAGTTCGCAATTGCTTCTTTAAACTCCTTGATTCTCCTCAGAGAACCACTCCTTCCGGAGTACTTGCAGATAACAATTATTGACCAAAAAAGATAAAGATTCACTGCCATTGGACACGCATTCAAAAGCAACTGATACTCATCTCTATAAGGTATAGCATACTGGGTGTCTATTTTCGTTTCAACAATCGTAAAATGGCCCTTCAGCTGTCACCTGTTGGTATAGATTTATCGCACGGCTCACTGTACACCGGAGGACCCACCAGAAAATTTTTCTCAAGTGTATATAAACCATCCGAAATTTCCTTTTTTAAATCTGCACGTTTCAGTATCAATTAATACTTTCCCGTTCACATAATGTCCCACGCTGCTTTATCCTGGTTGACCAAATTAGACACCACCGAGACCCCAGACAAGGTCTTGCGTCGTTCGTCCATCATCGGTACAATTGGTCCAAAGACCAACAACGTCGATGTCTTGGTGAAGTTGAGAAAGGCCGGTTTGAACATTGTGAGAATGAACTTTTCTCACGGTTCTTACGAGTACCACCAGTCCGTCATTGACAATGCCAAGAAGTCTGAAGAAGTGTATAAGGGTCGTCCATTGGCAATTGCTTTGGACACTAAGGGTCCAGAAATCAGAACCGGTACTACCGTGGACGAAAAAGACTTCCCAATTCCTGCCAACCACCAGATGACCTTCACCACCAACGACGAATATGCTAAGAAGTGTGATGACAAGATCATGTACATTGACTACAAGAACATTACCAAGGTCATTGAAGTTGGAAGAATTATCTACATCGATGACGGTGTTCTTTCTTTTGAAGTTCAGGAAATCGTTGACGACGAGACCTTGAAGGTTAGATCTGTCAACGCTGGAAAGATCTGCTCTCACAAGGGTGTTAACTTGCCTGGTACCGATGTTGATTTGCCAGCATTGTCTGAGAAGGACAAGGCTGACATTAGATTTGGTGTTAAGAACGGTGTGCACATGATCTTCGCTTCTTTCATCAGATCCGGTCATGACATTTTGGAGATCAGAAAGGTTTTGGGTGAAGACGGAAAGGACATTCAGATCATTGCTAAGATTGAGAACCAACAGGGTGTTAACAACTTCGACGACATTTTGACCGAAACTGATGGTGTTATGGTCGCTAGAGGTGACTTGGGTATCGAAATTCCAGCTCCTCAGGTGTTCGTCGTTCAAAAGCAGTTGATCGCTAAATGTAACTTGGCCGCCAAGCCTGTTATTTGTGCCACCCAGATGTTGGAGTCTATGACCTACAACCCAAGACCAACCAGAGCCGAGGTCTCCGATGTTGGTAACGCTATTTTGGACGGTGCTGACTGTGTTATGTTGTCCGGTGAGACTGCCAAGGGTAACTATCCATTTGAGGCCGTCTCTATGATGCACAACACCGCAATCATTGCTGAGAAGGCTATTGCTTACCAGCCATTGCACAACGAGATCAGATCTCTTGCTATCAAGCCAACCCCAACCACCGAGACCTGCGCTATTGCTGCTGTTTCCGCTGCTTACGAGCAGAACGCCAAGGCAATTGTTGTCTTGTCCACCTCTGGTTTGTCTGCTAGATTGGTTTCTAAGTACAAGCCAAATGTTCCTATCATGATGGTCACCAGAAACCAGAGATCCGCCAGATACTGTCACTTGTACAGAGGTGTGTATCCATTTATCTACACAAAGGATAAGGTTGAGAACTGGCAGGAAGATGTTGAGAACAGATTGAGATGGGCTGTTTCCGAGGCTATCGACTTGGGTATCATCAGCAAGGGTGACTCGATCGTTACTGTCCAAGGTTGGACTAGAGGCTCTGGTCACTCTAACACCGTTAGAATTGTTCAGGCTTAGAGTTTCTTTATGTAAATTATATTGTACGTGAATGAAGGAAAACATTTGATTGCTTGTAGCTTTGATTTTTTACCATGTAAATGATAGGATTCGCAGAGAAAAAAGTCGCACGGAATATATTTGAATCTCTTTAAATTTTTGTCCACCAACAAGATGTCCAGACAACTTTTAAAGGCTCAAGTCAAGTCTTTGGGTCACCTTAGAAGAGCTTGCTCGGTCAGAGCTTACACAACCGGACCAGAGGACAACACTCATTTTGGATTCAAAACTGTTAGAAAAGACGAGAAGGAGAAGCTTGTCGGTGGAGTGTTTTCATCCGTGGCATCCAAGTATGATGTCATGAACGATGTTATGTCGATGGGAGTACACAGGTTATGGAAGACTCACTTTATTAACAGATTAGACGCTGGTATGAGACCTGGCTCCGATAGGCCTCTTGACTTTTTGGATGTGGCAGGAGGAACAGGTGATATCGCGTTTGGATTGTTGGACCACGCCGCAGACAGATTCCAAGACACACAGAGTACCATGACTGTTGCAGATATCAACGGGGACATGTTGAGAGAAGGTGAATTGAGATTCCAGAACAACAAGTGGAACGATGGATCTGACAGAGTGAAGTTTTTAGTGCAGAACGGTGAGACATTGGACAAAATCGAAAGCAACTCCAAGGATGTTTACACCATTGCATTCGGCATTAGAAACTTCACGGACATACAAGCTGGTCTTAATACTGCTTACCGTGTCTTGAAGCCAGGAGGAATATTCGCCTGTCTCGAGTTTTCTCAGGTTGACAACCCAGTTGTTGACTACATCTATCAATCATACTCATTTTCTTTGTTGCCATTGATGGGACAGCTCATTGCGGATGACAGAGATTCTTACCAATACTTGGTTGAAAGTATCCGTAAGTTCCCAAAGCAAGAAGAGTTCAAGGGTATGATTGAAAAGGCTGGTTTCTACGTTCCAGAACAAGGTTATGAAAACTTAACCTTTGGAGTAGCAAGCATTCACATTGGAGTGAAGTTATAATTTGTACATATCATTAATCAAATCCTTTTGAGTGCATCTTCCAAACTCTCTGTAACCTTTAAAGCTCTGATAAACTTTTCACTGCGATCATCCTCCATTTGCAGGTTAGTTGGTAAAACTTCTCCGTCGGAAATCTTGAACTCCACAGAAAAAGGCACACCACGAATGATTGACTCCAACCGAAGGATTAGGTCCCCTTTTCTGGAAAAGTCTACTGCTTTAAGCAGTAAGTTTATATGGTCTTCGGTGGTTGTTTCCAGCTCAGGTGTATCTTCTACTGCAAGTGCCTCGACTTCACTATATCTCCTTAAAGGGTTATTGACATAGTTTGAATTCTCCGTAAGAGCTTGGAAACCCATCAACTCTTCATCCGTGACTTCGGTAGATAACTTGAGTGATTCACGTATCCTTTGCTTGGATTCTTCTCCCATTGATTTTCTTTTGGCTTGATCTGACGAATGTAATATACTGTGATTCAAACTGTTCAAGACGATAAAATTGCGCAAAACAGGTATTATGTGGGTAATATCGGCCACATTTCTTATTGAGATATCCGTGATAGTTTCAAACTGTGGGTCTATGATCTCACTAGAAAACTTGAAGCTAGTGTTTTCAAGAGTGGAACTGTAATCTGAATTAGTGTTGAAACCCATTAAAATCTTGTTGACATCTTCCTGGTTGCTCTTGTATGCATATCCCCAATACTCAATGAGTGACACTGGTAATGCAATTCCTTGGTTAATAGAAAGACAAATAACCCAACCAGATGCTGTTAATGGACCATCAAGATCGAACTTGTACTTTTTACCTAAGATGTTCCACGTGTTACTCAATGGGAAATAATCTGTTTGTGAACTAGTGCTATTAGCGGCTAAGCTCACGAGTATGGAGTAATCTTTCCCGGGTAACTGTACCTCGTTGCTGATATATCTATGATCCTTCCAAAAAGAGAGAATCAAGCCAAGTCTATTAAGGGAATAGTCATTAAGCAAAACTTTTCCTACTGAACTGGTATATCCTTCGTTTATGAGGGCATCGTCGTCTGACTTCCCTACACCTTCAAATTCACTGACGGTTAGAAGAAGTAGCGCCAATTTCTCAATGAACGCAAATAGGTCAACATTAGCATTCGCGGAGAGGGTGTCGATCGTTCCCAAATACTTGAGGTTGGACGCAAAATTACCTAGCACTGTTGATTTCAAGTTGTGAAGCAATACTGACTCTGCACTTACGTCTCCAGACGAGTTCAAAAAGCCTTTGACTTTCCTGGCCTTCAGTGAGTCCAACGTGACTATATTGATTTCACCTTCGTGTATTGAAACAGCTTCGCCTTGAGTGCTAATTTCCTCACTCAGACCCTGCGAAATGTTCACTGCGACGATATCATGATCGTTTAAGAAGTCGATATCGATCAAAATAGAAGATCCTGCTATGGATAACCTCTGCGTGTTGTGGTCACCGTTAGAGGTGTAATTCATTTTGTCAATGAAAGTTTCAAACTTCAATTGCTGTGCCAAGTGTTGTACCAAATCAATGGACACTCTGAAGTTGCTAGAATAGTCATATAGTAACCCTAAGCATTTGGCTATTATGTTGTTGAAAGTAGACATTAGGTTGAAAGTAATTATTCACGTGAGGCACAAATTTTTTTGTAGTCACCATCACCCATGTCCACCACCGTTAGCCCAGAAATACTAGCGCTCGTGGAGCCAGTTGTTTCCAGCTTCAAGCGTCATCAAGTTGAGGCCGATAAAGATAAAGCTCTTGCGGTTACTCAGTTATTGATGAAGGTAATTTCCGCTGCCAGATGGACTAATCCTTACGACTTAATCGATGTCATTAGAAAAGTTGGTGTGATCTTACAAGACGCCAGACCAAAGGAGATAATTCCCGGAAACATCGTTAGGCGAGTGTTGGCGATAATCAGGGACGAAATTGAAACACCAGAATTACCTACGAATAATCTTAGCAACGCAACTGGCGGTCCAAATGGTATCATGATTTCCTCAATGTTCGACTTATTAACGACTAACAACAACACCAGTAAGAGAGATCTTCAAAACCAACTGAAAAAGCAAATGAGTGAATTGAGATCAATCATAATCCAAGGTATCAAGGATTTGGTTGACGAGATCTCGAACGTGAACAACCAAATGGAAACTATGTCACTTGATTTGATCCACGATAATGAGATCTTGTTAACTCCAACTCCTCATTCCGAGACTGTGTTGAAGTTTTTGATCAAGGCCAGAAACAAGAGAAAGTTCACTGTTTTGGTGACTGAAAACTACCCAAATGATGTCAAACTGGCCCATAAGTTTGTTAAGAAGTTGGCCGAACATAACATCGAGTCAATTTTAATTCCTGATACAACTACTTTTGCAGTTATGTCGCGAGTTGGTAAGGTCATAATAGGTTCTAACGTTGTTTTCGCAAATGGTGGGTCGATGGCTAATTCAGGAGTCGCAAACGTGGTAGAATGTGCCAAGGAGCACAAGACCCCTGTCTTTGCTGTCGCAGGGTTATACAAATTATCTCCTTTATACCCTTTTAACAAGGATGATTTGATAGAAGTTGGAAATTCCGGAAAAGTGTTGAATTTTGATGATTCAAAGCTTCTAGAGAACGTGGAGGTGGTCACTAACCCATTAGATGACTACATTCCCCCAGAGCACATTGACATTTACATTACAAATGTGGGAGGATTTTCTCCCTCATATGCTTATAGAACAGTTTTGGACCACTACAAAACAGAAGATACTAACCTTGATTAACTTAATCATAGGTTCGGTTCCTATGTTACTATTCCTTTCGCATTTCTCACAACATAAAGCTTGAGGGACAAGGTAGGATCTCTATCCAGTCCATCTCTACAATTCAATATTGGAATAAAAGGTGATCTTGAATTTTTCATTGCGTAGTCCGTCGTTGAAGTAAAGTAGTATGTAAAAAACTCACCTATTGAAGTTAACTATGAACGTAAGTTGCATCAATCTTTGCCAAACTTGGTCCGAGATAGAGTCTAAGCTTCCTCCTGTAGGCTGTTGGATTTGAAGTCTGGACAGGATTACCTTCAAAGTAAACAGTATCCAATTCTGGGAGCTTTCCTAACTCCTTGCCAATTTCCTCAAAACTTGATATTTTATTATATGAACACCAGAAGTCTGTCAATTGCGTCAAATGTGATAAGTTCTCCAACTTGGTAAGCCTGTTCGAAGTGACGTCCAAAACTTTCAAGTTCGTGTTGTCTTCAAGGCCTTCAATTTTCTCAATACCGTTGTGTGAAAGGTATAACTCTTCCAAGTTCACCAATTTATTCAACCCTTCGATTTTTGTAATTCTATTCGACTGAATAGACAACACACGCAACTGTGTGAGTGTCGATAGGTTTTGAAGTCTCCCAATTTTATTCTTTCCTAACCACAACTGCGTGAGGTTCACTAAAGTATTTAAGGAACCTTCACCTATTTCTTCTATTTTATTTCCTCCCAACTCTAAGTTTGTCAATGAAGTCAATGTTGTCAAACCCTTTATCTCTTTGATCTTATTCTGAACGAAATACAAATTGGTCAACTCCGTCAAGGTTTCAATATTCTTGATATTCTTGATCTTGTTGAATGACAAATCCAAGTTATTCAATTTCGTCAACTTACTGATGTTGCTTGAAATGTGGTTTATACGGTTGTCGTAGAAGTCAAGGTCTTCCATAGTTTCAGCAGGTAAATCCTTAACGCCACTAATTGATGTAATCAAGTTTTGCCTGAGGCACAATGCCTCTAATTTCTTGAACTGAGAGAGTTGCAAGTCCTCCAATGAGCTGATCTTCAAGTGAATCAAGTCGATATAGTCTGTGTTAGGGTCAATGCCTTTAGTCAAATTCACATCTGCGTCAATTTGCTCTGGATGATCGTCAGGGATGATTGTGCCAGGGTACGCTACTGGAAGTGGTTCATTCTCCTCTTCTGCATCTTCTTCTGGTTCTTCTTCGTCCTCAGTTTCTGATAATATATTCTCGTCTTCGTTTGGATGATCTCCAATCGTTTTAGGAAGATCTGGCAGTTCTCCGCTTTGCCTACTCATGATGTGAATATTGCTAAGTAATGTAGCCGTGATGACAAAAGTGTCTCGTTATTCGTCACGTGACACAATTGCCATCGTTTCAATCAGCCAATGAGAACACCCTATAATAATAGTGAATAATCTCTACAAGTAAGCTACGGAGCTTCAAATTTCTCTTTATCATTCAAACTGCGTTGAGTAGTACCAGAGTAGCAGTTAAACAGAATCGTACTATGTACAAAAAGCGAAATGCCGACTATTGCAAATCTGCGAGCTCAAGCCATGTCTCCCCGGCCACAACCGCAAGAATATATCAATTTATTCATTAAAAGTATGCATTCGGATTCAGTAGCTGAAGAACCCATTACAACTTTTGCTCTTCCTCAAAGATGTAGTCGACAGCCTCACCGACAGTCTTGATTTCGTCAGAGATCTTCTCTGGGATCTCCAAGTCAAACTCCTCTTCCAAAGCGACCAAAGCTTCAACAGTGTCAAGGGAGTCCAAACCCAAGTCCTTCTGGAAGGAAGAGTCCAAGGAGATCTTAGACTCCTGCAAAGCAGCGACAGTCTTCAATGCATCGAAGGCGCGCTTAACAACTTCGTCCTTTGAAATAGGAGCAACAGCGTAAAAACGGATTGGGCTGATAACATTGGCCTTCAAAGGCAAGTTGGCTCTGAGTGCTGGCGAGCGGGCAAGGGAACGGGTAGCAAATCTAAACATATTCGTGCAAATCTTTGTATTGGATTAAATCGACAATTCACAATACCTTTTGAATTTGAGAAAAATTTGAAAATTGATCACGTGTAGTTCCGGGTGTAACCAAGCTTATGCTGTCTCTACAAAATTTGTATTATCAAAGTACTTTAAAATCAATTTATTGCTAAACTATGGCTTTACCAATTTCCAGTTCAAAGCAGTTCTCTTGTACTTGCTTGACAAGGAATAGTGACTATCCATTGTAGAGCCCTTACCGGAGGAAAGTCCAGAAACACCGGAACCACTGGAAGCAGAGGATGCGACACTCTGCGTTCTAGTCAATCTAGATCCCACAAGTGATGGAGCTAAGTTTGTGGTGCTGCCTGCGTTTGAGAAGTTCGAGACTGAGCGCTTGTCAGTTTGAATAGAACCTCTCTCGGACTGCTGTTGACTGGCGATTGAACTACTTGGCTGCTGAACAGAGGAGTTATGGTTATACTCGGTGTTTTCATAGTCGGTAGACAACTTCAAGGCCTCGATGTCATCCTTGAAATTCTTTTTGTATAACTCAACCAAAACCTCATGCGATGATCTCAAATTTGCAGAAACCAACTTTCCGTGAAGATGAAGGCAGCGGTTCAAAATGATGGTCAAATCGTTAAAGGCATTCTTTAACAATCTAATTTGAGTATCGTATTCTGAGTTACCATCATACTTCGCGTCCATGAAGAAGGTACGGTATTGTCCGACACCTCCGTTCACTGGAGAGTCGACTGTTCCGGCAAGTTGTCTTGACAAGTCGTTGTAAAGAGATGTAAAGTCAGTCTTTTCCTTGAAGGCAATGTTGATCATACTTTCCAAGGCAATCAAGTCATCGTTCTTGTTCACAATAGTTCTAATTGCGTTTTCCAATGGAGACAACTTGACAACCTTTGTCTCCTTAATGTCACTTCTATTCATCAATGTTGGGAAAGAAAGGAACGTTTCATAGGTAGTCTCTTCGGTCCACAAGTCAAAGACAGACGTTGAGCCTGGAATCTTCTTCATGGTAGAAAAGAATCTCAAATCCTTGTTTCTCGCATATTGACGAACACCAATAGAGGTGTTGAAGAGCTTGTCAGAAATTTCGTTTAAAGGCTCAACAGTGCTCACGTGCAAGTATCTACCTGTACGAACTTCCTCTTTCAATTTTTGGGCTTCGACGTCATCCGAGACAATTCTCGCACCAGGGTACAACCTCAACAACCTTTCGTGAATCGAAGTAATGTGCTCGAAAGGTAAACCTTCATAAATTTGCTCCTTTCCTCTGATATTAACAGGGAAACCAGCACCGATAAAGGCAACTCTAAAGAAGGATGGGGACAATTTATCCGAACTTTCTAAGTCCAAGTACAACTTCGCGAGCTTGTTGTGAACATAGGCAAAAGACTTCAAATCATAGGTGTGAGTGTTGTAGGAATCTAACAACTCGTTGTAAGTGTCAGTGGCTCTTTCCAAGCTATTTCCCTTAATGTAATTAGTGGCAATCATCTTGTAAAGAGTTTCCTTTCTCTCAAAAGAACTTTGCTCTGGGAATTTAGGTCTGAAAGTGGAAGGAAGAATTTCATGATGATCCCAGCTATAAGTCGAAGCCAATAATTCCAAACTCAACGCCGCTTGAATGTAATCGCGCTTAGCAACACTTTCTTCGTACATCGAGTTGATGAAAGAGTGGAACAATTCTGGCTTATTGGCGTTCTTCAAGTAAGCATTGATGTTCAACTTGTGGAAGGTTCTGTCGTCATCGAACTCTGGTCCCACAGGAACGATGTTCAAATCGTTCAACACGGACAAGAATCCTGCAAGTGTACAGATGAAGTTGTAGATGAGGTTGAAAGCTTCATCTTCACGATCCAATCTGATTGTGACCTTCATTCTCTCAATGAAAGTTTCTTGTTCTGCAGGAGCTGGCTTGTAAGCATTTCTGTAGTAAATTTCATGCAAACCCAAAAGACATTCTTTTTCAATGTCGATAATGTTTTCACTCAAAATGAACTCAGAAACCATGATGGACCACAAGATCTTGACACTGACCTCTTGACAAAGAGAGTTCTTTTGCAAAGCAAACAACATCAAATCCTGCAAAATACCGTAGTCGTTGTTAATAAACTCCACTTGGTATCCACCGAACTTGTTCAAGTTAAACCTCAAAACATCTTCCTCTGTAGCATCCCAAGCCAAAGTGTCCCACGCTTCGTTGATCAAGATAGCTGCTCTGTCACGAATTGTTCCAGTAACCATATGACATGCTTTTCTTGGTACATCTGACAAGTGCTCGGTTGCAACTGGTGCCAAAACTGCTACTCTTAACAAGGTCTTCAAGTAGTTACCCCAAAGTACTCTGTCAAACAGCTCTGATTCACGGAGCGGTGGAACATAGTGGGTGATCAAGAGAGGTCTGACAAGCTCCAATGCGGTCAAACTACCCTCAGAAATCATAGCATATAATGACAACCACTTATCCTCTGGGAAGAATTTTCCTTGTCTGATGAGCTTGACACCAGAAATAAGGGTAATAAGATCTTCATTGTGGAAGTCATTTGCCAAATACTTGCCAGGGAGGAAGTAATCGTTAGGGATAGTTCTGCTCAAAATATCCATGTAACCATCTTCAGGTGCTGCAGTCTTACCGATCTTCGCGATGAAGCAGAAAACGGTGGACAATTCAACCAAGATTTCAACTAATACTTCATCGTTAACAGTTGGGTCAATAGAGGTTTCCTTAAAAGGATATTCTGTTGGGAACAAGGAAGTAAAAGTTCTCTTAGGCTTGAAGTAACTGTTACCTCTAGTGTACTTGTTGTACTTGATGATAGTTCTTGAAATAGCTGGGAGCAATTTAGCCAAAGAAAAGCACAAATCCATATCTTCCTTCTGATCCTTAACAAAAACTGAGTCCCACAAGAGCATACAAACAGCATTCAAGACAGTACAGGCCAATCTTGTCGCGTCAATATCAGTTGGTCCAAGCATAACCTCCATGGCCCATGTAACACCATTTCTGACCAAAAGATCGCGTGCTTCTGGATTCTCAACGACAGATGAGCTGAAAAGGCGTCTGATCAGCAACAATTTCGAAATGACAATCTTGTAGTCCTTTCCAGAAGCCGAAGCCTTTTTGGGGCCATTGAAGTTGTCCTCGTTGACACCCAATCCACGAACACCAATAGAGTCAATCAAATTAACAATCATCTTCAAGAGCTCTACTTCATTGATTTGGGTTTTGAAGGTCATCACATGGTCAATGATTTCCAAAATGGAAACCTGGTCATTAACCAAAGTATGAGATTGAATACTGAGGAAAAAACCCACTGATTTGAACAACGATGTCAAAGACTTCACATAAGCCTCATAGTCGGGCTGGGTGGAGTAGTGAGCTGAAGAAGATGCCAATCTCAAAATCAAGGAAATGATTCTGCAAACTGACCTTGAAACGCTGTTCCAATTTGACTCTGCTCTAGAGAAAACCTCTGAGATTTTGCTGATCAAAAAGAGTCCAATTGGTGGTAAGTTTGTGTATCTTTCAGTGAACAAGTCGAAGAGGTGCATGTACTGATCTTGCTTTCCAAAAATCACATCCAATAAGTGGACCATTGCCTTGAAGACATTGTCATTCAAAATCTCAACACTTGGAGAAGGAGGCTGCTGTTTGGAGAGGTCAACAATGCTGTACAATGAGCTCAACAATTCTGGGAAATACTTAACAAGCTGAGAGATTTCCAATTTGCAAAAGGAAACTAAAGAGCTTGATAATTCATCAATACCCTTAACACCCAACTTGAAAAATCTTTCGTATTGGAAGATGTTGTCGATGGAAACATCCGAGTTGTAAATCTTTCCAACGTATTCGGTGCTGAGTTCAATTTGGGCCATAGGCAACTTGTGTGTAGTGGATACAATTTCAATGGTGTGGGTCTTCTTCTTATTGAATTCAACCAATCTGTTTCCAGACTTGTAAAGGAGCTTTCCTTCACCAGCTAAGACACCGTTAACATACAACGAAAGGATAATGTAGTCGTCCTTAGGAAACTTCTTCGAAGGATTCTTTAAAGAGACACCATTAACCTTGATAATTTCACCGATTGCTTCATCAGGGAAAACAGAAACAAACTGCCAAGAACGTCTTTCCTGCTGGTTAGAGGCCTTCGCAAAAGTGATGAGTTCGTTGTTTGGAGTGCTCACTTCAAAAGTCAACAAGTCATCTTTGTTGATGCTGTTAAGCAAACTAACTTTACCCATGGCCAAGTAAATACGTTCGTAATTCTCAGCAAGAGGGTCAAAAAAGATCGGCTTGATTCTGGAAATCGGTGCCGAAGTTGCAACAGGGTTGAAATTTTGACTCTGGAACTGGTGCTTAAATTCCTTAATAGAGACAACCAACTTTTCAGCTCTTGGGTTAACCACAACACCGTGGCTTGATCCAGAAATGATTCTGTCAACCAATTCACCCCAACCATTGTTAACAACTCCGTCTTGTTCGTCGACCATTCTACTACCTTTCTTGCTGTTCACATAGGAACCAAACAATTTAATAGAGAATTGGTGCGATTGTCCGGATTGCAAAGATCCCAGGTTGTTTGAAAACACTCTAGTGATATCAGTAACACCAGCAGCAACACCCTTTTTGACCCTTCTCACCTGTGGAAGATGAGAGGAGCCCTTGATGTTCAAATCAATCTCTTCGGTTAAAACAGCAACCAAATAGACTCTTCCATTGTCAATTTCACTGGCTGGAATGTTTCTGAATAAAGCTGCAGAGATTTTTTCAACTTGAACCAAATCGTCAACAGAATCCGTGTGCACAGCAAATGCTTCAGTCAAACGCTTTCTGTTGTTACGAATGTACAAGTAAGCGATCATACCCGCAAATCCTGGAGGCTGGTAGGCCGAGGTACCAGACACTGACTTAAAGTCAACAAGAATGTGGGATGGTGGGTCACGAACCAAACGTTTGTTCACACTTGGTTCCAACGAAAACTCTTGCATGTGCTGATGCGCGTTAATTGGAAAGTTAGGAGCTAAGGCACACAACACTTGGTTCAAAGCGATTCTCGATGGAGTGGTTGTTGCAACCGACAACAATTCACCAGAGATGGTATCTCTAGACAAAATAGTCTTATAACCAGAAATATCGGTGTAGGCGTTATCCAAATCATAGGATTTAGCATTCAATCTAGCAGACTTGGAGGACAATTTCTTTGGAATCTTGTTCAACAAAAACGTAATCGTTTCTTTCGCAACTTTGGTTTCATTGATCGTCAATAAACCTTGAGTCAACTTGATTCTAGCTTCATTCAAATCGTAGTAGATCGAAGACAACTTGTTAAAAAGTCTAAACTCTCCGATAGAGTACAACGCAAAAATGTGCGAAGTCAACAAAACCAAAGCATGTCTGATTTCTCCAGTCAAATCTTCACCTTGTTCAAAATTGTCAGTTGGGACAACAGGAGCGAGTGGTCTACTTTTCAATTCAGGTCTTCCTTCCGTACCATTTTCTCTGGAAATTTCAGCGTTTTGGATAGTTGGAATCAAGTCAATATCTTCAATATTGTTGAAACCTTGATCGACGCGAATATCGGTAATAGGAACAGTGAAAAGATGTTTGAAGTATTTCAATGGGAAAACCACGATCTTTCTTCCTGCAGCAGGTAATTCGTCCAAATTGACCGAGGTAATGGTGAAATCGTTCGGCATTGGCTTAGTGATCGCATAACCTCTAGCCCATTTTCCACCCTTCGTTTCAAAGACATAAACTTCATCACCTGGGAACAAGTTTTTCAAGTGATCATTGTGGAGGTGGGGGTGTTTCTCAAATGGTAAGAATGGTTTTACGATCTTACCACGAAGGAAATGCTCAGTCGGTTCCCAAGACATATTGATATTAGCCCTGTAAACGTCGTTAAGTTGGAATTGTTGATCTGAAAAATCTGAGAGCGAAATAAAGGGGTTTATAAGTACCTCTGGCACCTGCCCAAACAATCAGATTTTTTAGGGCGTACTGACGAAATTGCCTTCTTTAAGAAAATTGCCTGTCCATCGAGCGCCTCATGGGCTCAACCAATGAAGTCTGAAATTTACCAAAAAATACTATGCCACACAGTAATGTCTTTGGTTAGCTTGAACTAATTACAACCAACATGGATACTTTGAAGTGTAGCTTGATATTCATTCTAACGTTTTCGTTACACGGTCTACTTTTACTGAATTTGGGCAAATTTTAGCGAAAACTGAAGAACAGCTCAGAGATATTTCAGTGCAAAAAATAATCTTGCCTTGCATAAAATGCACGTGACTGCCAATGACGTGGTGGATACCGACGTCGCCTCATTTGATATGATCTCTTAGCTAATCCTACGTTATATCACTTCGCAATTTATTGTTTAGTTTTATATATGTTTAGGCAAGGATAGACGCCCATTTATGTATGACATCTTTGATACTACGAATGTTGTAGTCTCGTCCGCCATCCCAGATATATCTGTCCATTTCGGTCCGGCCGCTGTCAAAGTCCAATGTGTCAAGACTAGGAATTCTCGTACCCCGGACAAGCTTATATCCCAAGTAAAGCACAGCAAACACGATAAGCGTCCCATAACTTGAGAAAAAGAACATCACGTCCCATTCTTCCTTTAGGAAGACCACAAAACCCATCCCAAGGATAATTACGGCCGATCCAAATAATCCGATGAAAGCACTATAGGGCTGACACGGAGACTTGTAAGGATATGATTTGTCGTCCCTGTTGATAATATCAGGACGTCTTTTTAACCCATAGTAAAATCTGACGTAAGACAAACACATTGCAAACCACACTAATACTCCAGAAGATGCGATTAAACTTGTGAGGTTTTGAAAAACGACTGTAGCTTTCTCAGAAACACAGATAAACGCAAAAAGCCCAAAGCTTGCGGAAAACAAAACCGAGTTGTACGGTATTCCAGCTCTGTTGCAGTAGGTTAAAAATTTCGGCGCTTTCTTTTGTAAGGCAAGGGAATATAAGGTTCTCGAAGAGACATATAACTGTGCGTTACCACAGCTAACAGCTATGAAAACCAAGAATCCATTGAAAACAGCACTGAGTTTGCATAATCCTACACTCTGCAATGCAACTATCCAAGGACTTTGGGCACCAGTCCCAAATCCAGCAAATACTAGAGCATCGCTCTTGCAATTGGCTCCACCTGCGTAGTTAATGGCAAAGTTTGTAGAAAAGTCTGTCTGGTCGACTCCAGTAGAACCAGAATAGTAGCGTAATAATCTCGGATCTCCAGCGTAGACATTCAAAGAAACGACGAAAGCAGAGAGACAATAGAAAATTATAATTCTCCAGAAAACTCTTTTTGTTGCAGAAGGTAATGCTTTCCTGGGATTCTGTGCTTCACATGCCGCAATACAAACGATCTCTGTACCGCTGTAGGCGTAAGAAACCACCATAATGGCTGTAAGTAAAGACAAGAAGCGACCCAAGTCACCCCCTGTTCCTTCAGTTAGGGAACTTGTACCATTATCTTGTAAGTTGAAAGTCGGTCTGAACAAGCCAAAAATCATATCGTGTTCAAAATTTGATTTGGAGTAGTCCCAATACTTGAAACCAATGTATCCATTTCGGTCGTGAAACCCGCCAACGTTGACGATAATCATAAATATAATCATAACAAGCACCAATACCAACTTCACCAATGACGATATGTATTCAATTTCGCCAAATATTCTGACATCAATCAAATTCACCAAGATAATGATAAGGAGAAACAAGAAAACGAATCCGATCGACAGTGCATGGTTCGTAGTAATGGATAGATTTGGGAAATAAGCAAGCATTATAACACTGGCTACCACCTCTCCAGCCAATCCAAATGCAAAACTCGCCCAATAAAGCCAACCAACTGCAAATCCAAAAGCATCATCCACAAAACGTGAACTTAATCCAGAAACACCGTCCACAACTGATATAAAGGTAACCATTTCACAGAAGGACATAATCGTCGTCAAGACGACCAAACCACAAATAATGAACGATAATAAAGTCCCAAAACCGCCAGCAATTGTAAGGGCCTTTCCACTATTTAAAAATAAACCAACTCCCAAAGTTCCACCAAAAGATATCATTTGTAAGTGTCGTACACGTAACTTTCTTTGCAAAAAGTTGTTCTTTCCAGAAACTGCGGAGTCTATGGAAGTGATATTCGTAAGGTAGGCGTTATCTGGATTCTTGGTTGTCGACCGTATTGACGTCCCTTTAATATCTTTGTCAGACTTGTTTGCAAAATTTTTCCACTTAGACAACCCCGGTTTTGACGCTCTGGGCATAGAACTCGATTGCAGACCCCCTTCCTCTTTTGAAAACTTCTTGGAGTACCAAGATGGCTTGTTTTTAACGTTTCGGGACGGCTTAGTGCGAAGGGAGCTATTTCCTTCTTGTTCTGCGTAAAAGTTTTCGAAGAATTGGTTGTCATCCACAACATTCAACACATTATCTTGATTACCTTTGCTTCTAGCCCCAACTTCTGCTTGAATCAAGTCGTTGATCTCAGTCTGCTTGATATATCGATTGAAATCGTCCAAATTAGATAACTCGAAAACGGAACGTCGGCTTGAATTCAACGTTTGCATAGGTATTTCATTTTGACTCTTCATTTTCTCAATAACATCGAGTGCTTCTGCCTTTCTTCGATTTGCTTCAACCTGTTCTTCATATAACCGTAAGTATCTGAACCGCTCGTCTTCGTAGCCTTGAATGGCATCGGCAACTTGGGCTTGCACTCCACGCGGAAAGGTTTGCAGGTTTGCTATCTGGTCGATGATGGACGAGTGAATGGAGTAACTGTCAGGGTTTTTATTAACTTTGGGAAGATTGCCAGCATCTTGCTCGAAAGTCTCTCCAGATCCAAGAGAGTTTATTTGCGACAGTGAGTCGAAGTGCAGATGAAACAAGTTCTGTTCTGTTATATCAGTCCCATCGTTGCGATGATTTCTGTGGAACATGTTCCGCAAGTGTTCAACAGAACTAGTTGACGATTGTATCGAAGCACAGTCATCTGGTAGTTGTTCTTCGCTCGCCTTTCTGAATAAGTCATTCTTCGCAAGCGATGCGGAGCTCTCAGAGAGAGTATCTAGGTCCGGCCCTTCGCTGGGCATCTATGACTGTGGAATAATAAATAGCAGTCCCTTACGGGCGAGTGGGAATTTTCTTTTTTAGATCAGCTTTATCAATACTTTAAATCAAAACCACTGGTAACCATATTTAGGTTTTAGGAAAAAAGCTGACGAATACACTAAGCTCACGATTACAAATTCCTGAAAACTTAAAATAGGTGTGCACGCCAATAGTAAACACGAAATATCACATTTCAACGACACAGTGACCACACTATGTTGTGTAAAAATGATGTTTCATGATGCGTCAGAAGCCGATAGTGCAATGGCAACGACACCGAACAGCGACTCGTCTTGAGCAAGCCCAAAGACGTGTCACCATCATATTTGTTCCAAAAATCAACTAGGTAACTTTGTAAAATCATCAATAGATGATATTTCAGTTGTTACACTGAAAAGAACAGATACTACACTTGATCTAAGCCAAAAGGCAAAGAGATTTGGTCGGAAAAGATAGGGTTGCAGGGTATTCGGAGCTATATATACTAAAAAAAAAAACATATCCGGGTAAGTGCTTGGATGAGGACCAGCATTTCGCCACCTTCACTTTAATTAGTATTTAGTTGGTCGTGTACCAGGAGAAAATCTTTTTCTCTCTAGTTCTCGAATAATTCTGAACAATCTTTTCTCTTCCGTAGAATTCTCAAACTTTCTTTCTGGCTCTTCTTGTGGCAAAAATTGAAGGGGGTGCATAATTCACGTGACCACATACATTTGAAAATGGTTACGAGTCCCTTGGCCTACATTGGGCTCATCTCGAAGATTTTTCACAACGCACTTACAAAGTTGAAGTAATACTATTTAATTCTATTGCATCCCCCCATTTTTAGAAAAGCAATATAGAACAGAACATGTATTATCCACGCAATTACCTGAAAAGAAGATATTCTCCAAAGTCTGGACACTACCACAGAGCTCAGGAGAGGCCATCTAGAGGCCCAGTAAGACCGCAGAGCTACAGAAGGTACAGACACCCACAACAAAGTCAAGTTTTCGTCGAAGAGCCATCAAGCGATGACGAAGAGAAATATGACGAAGACGACGAACAGGAGGAGTACTATTCTTTCGATTTGAACAACAGCGACCAGCACTACGACTACTCCGAAGAAGACGTGTATTCTGAGGAAGAGAGCTCCGACTTCTCCGAAGGCGAAGAGTTTGAATTTGACGACGACAGAATTGCTGCTTTCTCAGAAGGTGAGGATGACGAAGTCTACATTGTTGACTTGAACGACGAGTTGGAAAATGAAGCTGTGGAGGCCTTAGACCGCGGTGCTACTGTTTACGACTTGAACGACGAGATTGTGAGGTATTACGATGAAAGCTCAGACTCTGAGGAGAGTGACTCTTCGGACTCAGCTTTAGAAATTGAGTTCGAATCTTCCGACTCCGACAGCGAGGACATGTCTGACTCCGACAGCGAGGGTTATTCGTCTGACTCACTGGATTCTGACGAAGAGGTGTTGCACATTTATGAGATTGACAACGACACTGAGAGAGCACTCCAGCTTTTGACTAATGGTTCTGTTTCCGACGATGAAACAGACTCGCAAGATGAGTCCGAGTTGGACATTTCCGAAGAGGAAGAGTTGGTTGACCAGTTGTTGGTAGAGAATGTGAGACAAACTTTCGACGAATACCTCAACAGTGAGGACGAGATTGTATTGTCTGAAGACGAGGAATCTCAGTTAGGTTCTGAACCAGAATATTTCGAAGTCGACTCCTCCTTGTCTTCTTCTGACGAAGAGGATGTTGACTCTGACAGCTCTGTCCCAGAGTTTTACGAGGTTGAATTCGAATCGGATTCTTCTAGTGAGGATGGAGATGGTTACACTATCTACAGACACATCGCTGACTCTTCTGACAGTGAAAGCGACTCCTCTGACGACGAACTTTTAGCATATGATTCTGAAGAAGAATCTGACGATGAAATTCTCGAGGAAGACCTTCTTCTCGAGGGTGACGACTCTGATGACGAGGTTGAGGTGATCGACTTGTCTGAAGATTTGGCCAACTCCAAGGACTGCGAGTTGGTTGAACTCGAGAACGAGTACAAGTTGACTTTGAGATTCCCATCTTTAGTCAAGGATGAATTGAAAATCAACTTCAACAAACACGACAATGAGTTGATTCTTTCTGGTAAGTTGAACTTCCAGGATGTTGAGACTGATGACGAATCATTAGAGGCTGAGGTGGTTCTTGAGGAGGAGTCTGATTCTGATTCTGATTCTGACTCTTCGTCTTCTTCGTCATCGTCATCTTCTTCATCATCGTCATCATCATCATCATCATCGTCATCTTCTGAGGACTCCTCCAGTGAGGACTCCTCTTCCGACTCTGAACTGGATTCTGAATCTTCAACTTCATCTGAATCTGATGACGACGATGAAGAGATCGAAGAGGATGCTCAAACCTTGATTAAGGATTACTCTAACCAGGAAATCAGATTTGAGAAGCACTTCCAGTTCGATAAGTTGATAAACCATGATGAAATTGTCGCTAAATTCATCAATGACGATGAGGTTGAATTGACCATTCCTCACCAAGGCTCCTTCGAGAAGGCAGACTTGATTCCAATCAGCATTGAAAACTTCTCCTCTGCTACTGCTTCGATTTCTAGCGAGGAGCACGTTTCTGACGCAGAAACTGCAACCGAAGATGCTTCTAACAAGGTTGAGGAAGTGGTGACTATCCAGGAAGATGTCAACATGGACTAAGAGTGTTATCTCTTTGCAATGCCTTGAAGGCAATTAATGATCACAAGAAAACGAAAAAAAAAATTTATAGAGAATAAAACAAAAACTAATTTCTTACGAGTCTTCGTAGTTTGCTTGAAGTTAAACAACCAATTCAATGTCAAAACAGGCTGATAATGAGGCCATACCGGAACACCGATGCTTTGCTTACGATGCTGTGGTCAATACCCTGGCTAAGTATGGCTATTTAAAAGAAGTTCAGGACTTTTTACCGAGAAAGTCGGTCTGGAAGTTGGCTGCAAATTTAAATAATGGCCCACAAGATATTAAGATATTAGGTAAAAGCACAAGAGAAGTCTTACAGTTAAGAATCTACAATTGGATATCGAATATCCTAGCAACTATTGTTCGCCTTGAGGCATCGATTTTCCTGGTTTTTCTACATGTATATTGGTTTCTTGCAAGTTTCATAATCAAAGTATACTTTGGAGGCTTTGACCCGTTGATGCCGCGCCGCCTACTGGGGAGATGCTCAAGCGCCATAGTTCCTATGATGAGAATGTTTTTGTTGAAATCAAAACCCTGTGGCCCTCGCGATTTGTCGTCAACGATTCCACCATTATGCTTTCTCCTGCCAGCATTTGCTTAGTTTTGAGTTTGAAAAAGCATACGATTCCTTACCCAAAATGTCTGCGTTCGAGTGACATCGCTAGTACCAGCGAAGCAGAGAGAGCAAACGATGAAAGGAAAACATTCGCGGATCAAGTTCATTCTTACTACGATATAGAGAAAACGAGACTTCTCAGTGAAATTGCCAAATTTGTTTTATGGTCAGCCATGATCCCTACTGTTACCAGTATTCAGGTTTATGAACCCCTGGGAATTTTATGGAAGACCGATGACGAATCACTTCTCGAAGCTATCTTGAAAGAGGCTGACTTCCATTTTAAGAATGCAATTGCTAAAGTCAACCTGACGTTACCACGCATACTACTCAGAAATGGTGATGTCGAAACAGCAGTCTTTAATGATGAAGAAACTGATGACGACGAAGAAGTGGAAAGAATCATCAATTCTTACAATACAAAGAGAGAACTTGCTCTAGAATTAATTAGTCTGACGCTTTATGATGACGATTACATTGCTTCACCTCGGGAGTCTAAGGAAATGGGCTTGGTCATTATTCCAAGATGTGATAAAAATATTGATGATCTGCTTGGTGGCTACTTAAGTAGTGGCCATGATCCAGCAAATAGCGTCATATATTTTGATAGTGAAAGGTTCACATACGGATGCTTCTTAAAGTCACTTTATGCCTATGCACTAGACATAATCGACGAGTCGAGGCTCTAGTTGTTTTAACTCTCACGTTCCCTGCTATCTGATTTAATATGCGTCTCCAAAAAATCTCTACACCAACTTTCAGAAAACTTTAGTGGCTAATACAAATTGCATTGAACTTCATAAATATGTTCAGATATGGACTAGGCGAAACTGTGTCTCTTCTAAGATCAATAAGAACGCGAGGTTGCTATTCCCAAATACGACATAACTTTGCCGAACACCCCCGAAGGTTTAGATATCCCTTTGTTGCTCACAGGTACTATTCGAGCAAGGAGCCGAACAACCCTGACTTAAGCAAAGACAAAATCGACCAGAGCACTGAGATAGGTGATAAGACGTCTCCGACACAAACCAACAAAACTGCAGGTGTACTGAATGCACACGATGCGTTGAAAACGATTGCAGATACCCAAGATGATGCCGAACTTGTTACTGAGGACGCAAATGAGCAATTCTTGACGACTATTTTTGATGACATGGACCCTTATTTGGATACTTATACAGTATATACCCAGCTCACAGAGTCAGGTTTTAGTCCTCTGCAAGCAGATGAGATTCTAAACCTCGTTATCACTCAGTTGAACCATAAGATGTCTAAAATGCCAAACAAGTTCTCCCAAACATTTGAACTAGAAAATGAACGCTACTTATTCGAGAGCGCTCAACAAGAATTGCGAGTCGACATTACGCGGTCCCGTGAACAGCACATCAACGAGCTTATCAGTTTGATCAACATTTTGCAAAGAGACTTTCATATCATATCCGATGAACTTAACAATGATTACTTGCAAATGAAGAATGACTCTCAAGTTGCTGTTAATGACCAGAGGTCGGAAAATACCTTACTGTCAAAGAGAATTATGCTTAAGATACAGGAAACTAATCACAAAATAACCACAGAGTTGAACTCTGCGATGCGTTCTGAAATTGAAAGTTTGAGATGGCATTTGTCTAGATGGGGTCTTATTTCAATCTTGATATGTGTGTTCTCAGGTTGTGCTACGTTTTACGCTCAGAAGGCAAGGAGCGTACGCAATGAGAAATCCCAGAGCGAATTCGTCCCTCTTGTCATATATGAACCTAGCGAACTTGATGAGGACGACTATCACACAGATCTTGATAGAAACTTGGTCGATTAGCTTACACAAAACCTAAGTACACCAGATTGCTATTTTTTTTTAAATTTTATTTGTAGGCGTACCTCACCACTTACTTACTTCCCCCATTCACATACGAACCTCCTTTCGCAATGGAAAGTTCAGACACATCAGAAGCATGCAAGAAGTTTGCATGCGCTATCCAAGATTGCATTCAAAGAAATGGTTACGACGAATCGAAGTGTTCGTCACAAATCAATGACCTTTATTCTTGTTGCAAGCTGTTCTACGAAAGAAATGGTAAACTGGCCCACAGCGTTTGCTGCCCAAAGATCAGTTTGTTACAGATGAAGCTTGAAGAACGAAAGCTAGGCAAGATTAACGAGTCGAAACTCCAATAAATGATATTTGTTTGTTACGAACCGCGAGCCACCTCAACATAAGGGACTCGACAAAATTGGCCGGGGTAACATTCACTCTAAGGTCTACCCGAGCACGAGAACAACCAGCGCAGTGGATGTAGATTATATGTAGAAGAAAATACCATACAATCCGTGACTCTAATGGGCGCCTAGTTAAGACATTGTATGAAGAAAAACTACGAGATGTGAAAAGATGAGGTCTTAAATAGTACGCAAATGTCCGGGTAAAACTATTTATCTGAATCATTTCGCCTGAAATCGTATTCTTGTGGTTTGGGAAGGTATGCTTTCAATGACGAATCGCTATCGAGCCAAAGGACTTGTCCACTGACGTTTCTCGAGGAATTGTCAATCTTGACATGCTTCTCGAACTCTTTTAAGGCTTCATCGATTTTCGTGGCTTCTATACCCGCATCCTCGAGCTGCTTCCGAAGCATTGCAATATGTAAAGTCAACTTGAATGTACGTCTAGCATTTTCTCTTCTCTCATGCAACAACTTGAGATCCATCTTTTTCTGGTTATTAAGAAACATGACCTTCTGTTCATGAAGCTTTAGCTGATTTATTGCCGAAATCTCAGTAAGTGATCGTTGCGAGTCGATTCTGTTAATGTAATTGTCAACAGCAATATATGTCAATCCACAAACTGCAATCAAGGAGGCCAAGTCTTTGAATGACTTTCCGCTACTCTGATTGTGGTCGTCAAGACGCAGCTGTATTTGTTCCCGGTTCTCATCGTAGGTAAATTTTGAGTTCGAGACCCCCAGACTTTGAAGTTGCAGTTGGTTCGCTTTCGTGCCTGTGCTCGTCGAATACTCTGATGGCACGTTCTCAGGATCAGAAAAGTGCGTAGGAGGTCTCACAGAGTATAATCTTTGGGACAGCCTCTGGAGCGGAGCACTCCACGAAACAAAAGACAACTTCATTCGAGAATATTGAGTAGAAAAATAGTTTATTTCTGAATGGCTAATGTTCTTCTACTACGAATAAGTATATGTATGCAAGTGCATCATGTTTCCAGTAGTTTGTATATATTAGATCATGTACATAGAATCAGTAAGTCTAGTGTCTTCTAGACTCGGCGATAACCTTGTTCATCTCCTCAACCTTCTTCAAGGCTCTCTTGTGGGTACCCAATCTCTTCTTAGCCAACTTCTTAGCTCTCTTCTCACCGGCGTTTCTGATCAATTCGATCAATCTTCTTTCGTATGGGGCAAGACCAGCGACCTCCTTGACAATGTTTCTGACGAAGGCGGTTCTCTGGGAGAGAGCACCCTTTCTGTAAGAGATCTTTGGGGTGACGTCCTTAGCGACAGTCTTGTGACCCTTGTTCAAACCAACAGCAATACCTAAAATTGTTAGTACTTTGTTTCAAACTCTTCTACTATTTGGATATTCCCATCATCTTCAAGTGTTCTCTGTGGTTGACGATAATATAGACATTAACGCTTTTGAGTTCAGTCGTTGTGTTCTCGAAACTGTAGTTGTATGTGTGTGGGCTCCTTCGTTGGTGATTACATACCAGTTCTAGCCATTATGATGTTTTCTGTGATACGTAAAAGAAAGCTCTTCTCTAAGAAATCGATAAATATTTTCGCGACCCGTGAGCGACTGGATGGAATTGAAAATTTTTTCCCTACTAGGAATTGTGTACAGGATCTTCACATACAAATTTACTATACAAAACAATCCTTAGTTCTTTTACCCGGAAAAAGATTGCCAAAAGTTATATTCACCAAAAAATTACATCACGTGAATGTGACTGCTTTTTATTATCAGATATATACATGGTGAAGTATCACCTACAGCCAATGTAATTATGCTCTAGAGCACTGTTTTAGACAGTAACTTTAGTGAAATCGTATCCCCGCGATTCTAACAAGTCAACGATTTCGTTGATCTTCATGTACGAGTGGTTTCTTCTGAAAACGTGAGGCTCGATTGGGGTGTAGCTGTCTTTATTGACAAGAGCGTACAATTCCTTGAGAAGCTTCTGCTTTCCAACAATGAAGCGCTTACCATCGTTGTGTACGTGGTATATCGTTGCATTTAACTCTGGGACTTGCATTTCGTTGTGCTGCTTGGCCTTCAAAACATCGTATCTCAATTGCCATCCCTTTAATCCTAATGTCTTTACACGCGCAGGCTTGTCCTTTGTCAAGTAGTTGTCCAAGCCGCCCTCCTTCGTAATTGTCTTCAACACCTTCGTACTAACTCTGGTTGGTATCACCTTGCCTAATGTCTCCGACCACAATTTCGATTTTTGTATGTTAGGTAAGTGAACTCTAAGGTTCTTATTACCGGACTCTGAGCATGTCTTAGATCTCTTTCTTTGAACACCGCCATAGAGGCCCCTGTTTTGCCTCTTGAAAAACATCGTCTCGTAAGCATAAGTTGGATACAGGGCTGGCTGAGAGGGTATGCGAACACCCTTTGGAATTTCTTGTCCCACTTCAAAGGTCCTGTTTTCATAAGGCTTCACATATTTGAGGATCTTGTAGAACTTGTCATTGGTGTTCCTCGCTAAGAGGGAACTCAGGGTGCTGAAAGATCTGAGTCCAACCGACAACCCGAACATGATGTTACTATACAGCGGAAAATTTTGAGATCGAAAAATGAAGCGAATTGAAATAAACTGTAAAAAGCTCAAACTGCAAAAATCAAACAGTGGACGAGAACCGTGGATAACGGCTGTTTAACGCATCCGCCACCTCTTACAAATTAGGAAACTTTGTCCTATGGAGGAAGTTTCAGGCATCGTTATGTAACCTGCCGAAGATAACAATCAATCAATGGTTATGACGGGGCAATGTTTAAGCTTGCATTGGGAGATAGTCATATGATCCCTGTGTTACATTCACCACTGACGATCATATTATACTACTTTTAGATTATCTTGTGAAGAATGGGACAGAGACGTTTAAACTTTCGTCGATTAGACTTCTACGAGCTGCCTATCATATCCTGCATTTATACATGTTTTCCTTTCTGATTATCCTGCATATAGATGACTCCCAATTTTATTATCCATCTTTGACTTCATCTCATCTTCAACAACATTCCCCTTATCTAGCAAACGGCTTTCACCGTCCATCTAACCACTAAAAACATCAAGTGGAAATTTGATTAAGGTATTCCTTTATAAGCCAGAGCCTACTGCACTTATTCTATGGCTGACTTTGCTAAATCCATCTTCGGCTTTGGCGGCTTCAAGAAGGAAAAGGATGGCAACGAGATTGCACAAGGAGATCGTGCAACTGCATCCCACTCGCATCTACAATTGCAAAATCCCGAATTTGAACAGGGCCCACAAAGAACGCCTGCAATGATCAACCAGGAAAACTTGGATGAGTCAGGAAACAAGTTTTTGCCCAAGGGGCTTACTGGTATCACAGCGACTCCAACGATTGCCGTTGCAGACAATTCATTGGCTTATGGAACCACCTCTAACAACAACAACAACAAACCAGAGGCGTTTTTAAAGTCCAACGTTTATGGTCACCAAGGCTTCCAAAGTAACTATCAAAAGCAGTTTAACGAGCCTCAGCAATACTACGACCAGGGACAACAAATTCTGGACACACAATTGCAATCCAAACTTTCTCACCCTGTTCAAGCTTACCCAGCGGGCCAACAACCAATGATCATCACTACTGATGAGACTGGCCAGAACATCAATCCTCTGACGAATAACTCGCAGCCAAAAGGTAAGCTCAAGGTCAAGATTTTGGAGACCAAGGACATTGACGCTCAACAGCCTTATGTTGTGTGCACATTTGAGTCTTCAGAATATGTTACAAACGCGCCTTCTAGTTTGTCGTATGGGAAGTCTCCAGCAACCCACTTTAATAGACACAACAAGCATATCTCGAATCAGCATAATATTCAGCATGGCAACAGCCAACACCATTCTGCACATCACCATCACCACAACCTTCCTATCAATGGAAATTTGTCCCAAAGCAGTACACCTTCAAGGGCTCTCCCTGTAAAGGGCAGACCGGCAGTTTATCAAAGACAATCTTCAACTCAGCAATTGCCGCTTTTCGATGATAGGAACGTTCAAACTGCCCCAACAATAAACGAGGCTATTTTTGATGTGGTTGGATCGAACTCAGAGTTGGATATTTCTGTGTATGATGCTGCTAGTGACGACGCCTTCCTTGGACATGCGCGTATTTTCCCATCTACGATCACCAACAAGAAATCGAACTCTGAATGGTTGCCATTGAAGGCAAGAATTGTCGGTGAACGCGTTTCTGGATCTATCAAGATCAGTTGGGAATATACATCCGTCGACTCGTTACGGTCATACGGCCCAGACGACTTTGAAGTCTTGAGATTATTAGGCAAAGGAACATTTGGCCAAGTCTTTCAAGTTAAAAAGCGCGATACTGAAAGAATTTATGCTATGAAAGTGTTATCTAAGAAAGTCATTGTGAAGAAGAAGGAAATAGCACATACAATTGGTGAGAGAAATATCTTGGTGCGTACATCTGCAGCAGCGTCACCATTCATTGTGGGACTTAAGTTCTCTTTTCAAACCCCAACTGATTTGTATTTGGTTACAGATTACATGTCAGGAGGTGAATTGTTCTGGCACTTGCAGAAGGAGGGCCGTTTTACTGAAGACAGAGCCAAGTTTTATATTGCAGAGTTGGTTCTCGCACTTGAACACTTGCATGATAATGACATTGTTTACCGTGACTTGAAGCCCGAGAACATTTTATTGGATGCAAATGGTCACATTGCCTTATGTGATTTTGGACTTTCGAAAGCAAACTTGAACAATGACGGTACTACCAATACATTTTGTGGTACTACAGAGTACTTGGCCCCAGAAGTATTGTTGGATGAATCCGGTTATACAAAAATGGTCGACTTCTGGTCTCTTGGTGTTTTGATTTTTGAGATGTGTTGTGGATGGTCGCCTTTTTATGCGGAAAACACCCAGCAGATGTATAAGAATATCGCATGGGGTAAAGTTCGTTTCCCAAAAGAAGTTTTAAGTCCCGAAGGCAGGTCTTTCGTGAAGGGTTTGTTAAATAGAAACCCAAAACACAGATTAGGCTCAACCAACGACGCTCGGGAATTAAGAGCTCATCCATTTTTCAACGATATTGACTGGAACTTATTGAAGTCTAAGAGCATCCCGCCACCTTTCAAACCTCATTTAACCTCAGAAACAGACACTTCAAATTTTGACCCTCAGTTTACATCTGAATCTACATCGGTATTGAAAAAGCAGATGGAATTAGCGTCAACTCCTTTATCGCCAGGTATTCAAGCCAATTTCAAAGGATTTACATACGTGGACGATTCTGCGATTGATGACCATTTCGGTAAATCGCATCGTATGAATACTTTCAAAAACCAAGGTTCATTTATTCCAGGTAATCCAAATTTACCACCTGATGAGGACGTGATCGACGATGATTTGATCGAAGTTGACGAGATGGAGATCGATGATGTTCACTTGGACGATGAGGAATTTGTCAACGGAAGATTTGATATGTAGTCACTACATTTGGCAAAACAAACATGTCAAAGCCGTGAAAGCTGACCAGGCGCAAAACATTCACTTCCTTCCAACCAATTGTATTCATAATAGTGTTAGTATAGTTCCACCACTCTTTATTTATGTCTTGTTATATTCTGTTCAATATATGATAATTAAACATTTTAATGTTCCATGCCAGTATGATGGTCGTGTGAAACCGAAAAAGTGAGCCCAAACTCAAACAACCAAAACATAAGTTCTTCATTTTAATCAACAAGAGATTGAAATGGCGCACCCAGGAAGGCCAAAAGGTCGTCAAAACAAAAAGACACAACAAGCTCAAGCCCAAGCTGCTGCTCAAGCACAGGCTGCTGCCCAAGCTCAAGCTGCTGCCCAAGCTCAAGCCCATGCACGTGCTCAAGCCCATGCGCAGGCGCAGGCACATGCACAAAGGAAGGACGAGGTAGGAGTTCAATTACATGACGAGGCCGACTTGATTTCTTTCCGGACAGATGCAGTTGCGCGCTTCACGACCAACCAAGAATACATGGAAAATGTCACCGCGAAATTGATACATTCTTCAAAAATTATTCCACCAAACTTATATCTGTCAAAGACAAGGCGAAATGTTGAAGAGTATGCTGGCGTTGGACCAGAAGACCTCTATTTTGGAGATATTGATTACATGAGATTCAAAAACTCGAATTTGAAAAGAGACGTTGAAGGCTACGTTTCTGGAGATTATGAACGGTTAAAGCAGTACAACTTAGAGAATGACTCGGAATATACGTTCCAGAGGTCACAAACAGCAATTTTGGCTGATTTGCATTCACAAATAACAGATTCGAAGTCAGTGAGCGAGTATGAGAAGGAAGTAGATAAAGTTCTCAAAGAGTACAAAGAAAAGTTCACCAAAAATCATTCTTATCTCACCAATATAAAAAGGCATCTGGTTCCAATAAGTTCAATTTCACCAGATACAAAGGTCGAGAGAGCACCAGAATCATACAACCCAAAGTCTATCAATACGTTCATCGGAGGCCAACCCGCGCAGCAGTTTCCAGATGGTCAACAATTCCATCAAAATGGTAACGACGTACAGTTTAACGGGCGCAACGATCATAATAGTGGAGTTTATATGTACGATCTGTACAACAATGGTGCAATTCAACAGCCAGATACAAATCGATTCAATGGAGAAGGAGATAATAGGAACATGAGACCAGAACTTGGGAACATGAACGACTTGTTCAAGTCCGAAGGTGGAGATCTCGACCCAAATGGTGGGATGGAAGATGATATTGGAGACTTGATAAATTTCCAAGGAGACGGTGATCAGGCGTTGATGGAGGATGAGGGCTTCGGACAAGATTTCCTTAGCCAAATTGATCATACAATGGAGTAGTAATATATTTATTCATAAACGATCAAATCGCATTGTCCTCGACATTCCCTTTATCGTAATAACTAAAAACATTGTAAACGTTTGTTTTCTGGATACCAGTCCCACAGGAGCTCTCCCTGAAAATTCCGCCCTTGTTGTCAGTGACATACGCGTTTATATGCTTTCTGGGCCTCGGACCTGTCAAACGTTTTCTGTGTCCCGATTTTGTGAGTTACTTTTTTTCGCGACAACCAATTCGCTGTGAGGCTATTTTTTGTTTTATCATACAAACAACGAACACGTTGAGAGCGAAAACCAACCCGCTTAAACAATTTGACAATACAGTGGAACGCCTGTATCGAGGTGTTTGATTTTGTTCAGTTTCTTTTCAAGGAAACTAATCACAACAGTTGGTTTTAGCTGTCAAGGAGTTGTTATGGATCAAGGGACTGAACAGACTCGCGTAACTGGGGATTTACCGGAAGAACCGGTACATGTACCGTTCAACACTACTCTGACATATTTCGATGATGAGCCGGAGCAATCCAATGACGTTGAGTTTGGCAGCGGTGCTGCGAGAAATCGAATATTCAAACAACAACAAAGACAACAAGAAACAAGACTGCGCATCAGGCACCAAAAATTGCGTTACACCATCATTGGATATGTGATGGTGATGGTTTTCCTTGCTGTTTTGCAATTCATAGGTGTGGGATTCTTCACACTGGGTTTTTTGTTATCAAGACCGGTCCTCCCAAACATCGCAGAATGTCCCGAAGGCTCCTGTGTCGATCCAAAGTTTGATAAGGCAATTGTGCTAATAATTGATGCCTTGAGGTTCGATTTCGCTATCCCTGTTGAGGGATCTCAAGAGCATTACCACAATAACTTCCCTGTTTTGCATTCCTTGGCAACTGAAGATAACGGTGTGCTATTGAAGTTTATGGCCGATCCCCCAACCACTACTTTACAAAGGTTGAAAGGTTTAACTACTGGATCCCTTCCGACGTTCATAGATGCAGGATCTAATTTTGATGGAGATGCAATAGATGAGGACAATTGGCTCTTACAGTTGCACCGGAGACAAAAATCGATTGCGTTTATGGGAGACGACACCTGGACTGCTTTATTTTCTGAGTTTTTAAATCCTGACCTCAGTTACCCGTACGATTCCTTGAATGTGTGGGATCTTCACACTGTGGACAATGGTGTGATTGAACATTTGTTTCCGTTACTTGATAAGAAGAATTCAAGTCGTTGGGATTTACTTGTTGGCCATTTTCTCGGAGCTGACCACGTTGGTCATAGATACGGACCTTCACATCATTCTATGAAAACAAAGTTGAATCAGATGAACGAAGTTGTGGAAAACGTTATTGCAAAGATGGACGACAAAACCCTCTTGATCGTTATGGGTGATCATGGAATGGATTCAACAGGAAATCACGGAGGTGATGCTCCTGATGAGTTAGAGAGTACTCTTTTCCTCTATTCGAAGAAAAAGAATTCTTTCAAAAAGAAACCCAGCTCTTATTACAACACTGAAAGTTTGGGGAAGTATTATCGAAGCGTCAATCAAATTGATCTTGTTCCTACGATTTCACTTCTTCTCGGGTTACCTATTCCGTACAACAACTTAGGAACGCCTATCGATGAAGCCTTTGCAACTGATGCAGACTTAAGCTTAGCAAACTACCTCACGTTGGTACAAATGAGAGACTTTAGAAAAGAGATTCCCAACCTTTCCCCAGAAATCGATGAGCACTATGAGAAATTAGTGTCAGCTTTTGGCGAACGTGACCACACAACATTTATAGAGGAGGCAAAGCTGTGCCAGTTGTCTTCGTTAGAGGAGTTTAAATCAAAGTGGGCACGATTTGACATGAAGCTGATAGCAATAGGAATAGCTATTATACTTTTGTCCTTGACTTTCATTTTGACTTATGCAAGATCGATTCCTTCAATTAGGGTTCTGACAATGTCGTTCGAATTCGTTAATTCAGTTACTCCGATGATCTTATTGGGAATTGTTCTCAGTTTCTCAGTCTACATTGTTTTGAAGCCAGCAGATTTTAATTTGAAAAAATGCTTGTTCATAGGAACGGCTATTGGTATAATTGTGGGCTTTTGGGCACCAATCATGGATCGATTTAGTCTCAACTGGTTAGTTCACCAGGTGCACGATTTTTTCGTCTACAACTTCAACTCTTGGTCTTTCTTAGCACTTGTCTTTGTTTCATTGCATAGCTTAATTTTTGCTTCAAATTCATTTGTGGTATGGGAGGACAAAATGGTGTCTTTTTTCATCATAACGTTTGGATTTTGCTGTGTCTATGGCTGCTTGATTAAGTCAAATATTACAAGTGCTCAGCGAATCATGGGTGTTCTGCATGCGGTAACCTTCACTTTATTGGCACGTTTGACGTCCATGATTCAGCTTTGTCGTGAAGAGCAAAGGCCGTACTGTGTTCCTACATTTGGAACCAGCGGTTGGTCAATAATTGTTTTGAACTTAATTGCCTTCTTTTTGCCAACAGTCATTAAAGCATTTTACAAGTTGTCAGACTCGTACCATTCAGCGGCTCCACTTTGGATTGGAACTGGTTTCAAATTCGTTCTTCTCATGAACGCAGCCTACTGGACTTTAGAGTACTTACAAAACAGTGAGTATTTCGTCGAGTTGGGGGCTCAACTCAGTGGACCCGTTGGAAAGTCTATCAAGCTAGCAATCGCTCGGATAGTATTGACCTTTTCACTTGTGATTGCCAATTATTGTTGGTCCAGAGGGCCCTTGTGCTTGAAGCTCGATTTAGATGAAAAGCCTGATGGTGAATCCTCGCAGAAAAAGGCCACTATTTTAGGTTGTGCAAATGCATACGGATCGCTGTACTTTTTCTTGGTGCTCAATTTTGCATCTGCAATTTTGCTCACCAATAAACCGATGGGAGCAATTTCACTCAGTATGTTGCTCGTACAGATCCTTTCTTTGCTCGAATTGTACGATCTTCTTGACATCAGAAGAAACCTTATCGCCCCGGTGATGTTTGGATTACTAGCATTCCAACACTTTTTCAGCACTGGTCATCAAGCAACCATTCAGTCGATTCAGTGGGATATTGGGTTTTTAACCACGGAACTGATTGTATTCCCCTTCACTCATATCAACATTGTTTTGAACACCTTCGGATCCTTCATTATAATGTGTCTCTCTATACCTTTGATCTCAATGTGGAAAATCCCCCCTTCAAACAAGCCCATTACTGTTTTAGCTCAGATTGTTACTGACATGACCACATTTTTGACCTACAATTTGTTCACTGGCGCCCTGAGTTTGATTTTCGCAGCCCACTTCAGAAGGCACTTGATGGTATGGAAAATCTTTGCACCAAGGTTCATGCTCAGTGGACTTCTTATTATATTGGTAAACTTATCCTTTGCGTTCATTACCTTATGGTTTGGATCAAGCAAAGTTGTTACTCAAATTTATAGAATTTTTAAATAGGACATTGACATCTAATTTTTGGCTCTTATTGTATCGATCTGCTAGATATTTTTCTAAAGCTTTCTCCAAAAATCACAATTAATTTGACATATATGCAACGCAACTACCATACCATAAATGATATTGTACACTATTTACAGATTTCTGCTATGTGTGTGCGTAGTAGCTCTGTCATTTCCATATAATTCATCGTTCACACCCGATCACATTCGCTATTTGAAAAAGGAAACGAAAGAGCTCTTCAATCATGGTTGGGATTCATACATGAAGTATGGCTTTCCATTCGATGAAGTGAGACCGATAACCTGTGAACCGTATGGACCAGACTTCAATGATTACACTGATACCGTTAGAAACGATGCTATGGGAAATACTTCGCTGACTGTCCTTGATAATTTGGATACCTTGATAATAATGGAAGAATGGGAGAAATTGGATACGGTATTACAGTACTTGAGGGCCAACATAGATGACTTCTTTGAGCAGGACACCATAGTTCAAGTGTTTGAAATGAGCATTCGTTCTTTAGGAGGTTTGTTATCTGCTCACTTGTTGTTGACCGACGTGATGAACGATCATGTACCCCCCAATACAAGCAAGTTCAAATCATTTACAGAATCATACGATGGTTTCTTACTAAAAATGGCTTACGATTTAGGAAAGCGGTTAATTCCTGCTTATAAAACTCTCAGCAGTGTGCCTTTGCCCCGGGTAAACTTGAAGCGTGGCATAAAAGCTGTTCCCAAGAAACTTCAAGAAGATGCTTGTACAGCAGGAGCTATGACTCCGGTCCTTGAGCTTACCTTATTATCACGGTTGACTGGAGACCCTCAGTTTGAATACTATACGGAGTTGACATTTTGGAAGTTATGGAGCTCGAAGCTGTCACTCAATATGCTTCCTATGACAATTGACCCGATTGCTAATCAATGGAAGGATGCAGTAACTGGAATTGGTGCTTCCGTCGACTCATTTTACGAATATTCAGTTAAGGCGTCTATTGTATTAAATGATAAGCATATGTGGTCAGTATTCAAGACGTCATACAAGGCGCTATTGACACACCTGGCACAGGGAGGAGGAGATATCCATGGCTCAATGTATTTTCCAAACGTTGGGATACACGATGGCGTCCTATTCAGTGATTGGATTGACCTGTTGAGTGCATTCTGGCCAGGATTGCAAGTTTTGGCTGGACAGTTGAACGACGCTATAAAAACTCACTGGCTCTTCTTAAAAATATGGGACAAGTTTGAGCTGATACCGGAAAGATGGATGTACTCGAGCTCCAAAAGAAGAAAAAGACCCCGTTCAGAAGATGCCATCGCATTAGAGTGGTACCCATTGAGACCTGAGTTCATCGAATCAACCTATTATTTATACAGAGCAACAAAAGATCCAATGTATTTGCAAATTGGAACCAGGGTTTTAGAACTTCTCCAAACAAAGTTTAAGGCTGAATGCGGATTCCATGGCTTACAAGATGTGCGGACGGGAAAGATGCAAAATAGAATGGAAACATTTGTTTTAGGAGAAACCTTGAAATATCTTTATTTACTATTTGACGCTCATGACGAATTGTTTTTGCACCATCATATGAATGGGAAGAACTGGATCTTTTCGACTGAAGCGCATCCGCTCTGGCTCCCTAGAAGATTTGATCCGAATAGTTCAAAGTCACCAACGAAAAAAGACATCAAGACCACCACGAAGTGGTTTCCTAGTTTGAGCCCAACGCGGTTTAAGGAATATAGCCACTTGAAAGGAAAGTTATCATCACCAAGCAATACCTTCGTTCAAAACACGAGTTTGGGCTTGGTGGCTGATTACGACTTGCCAAAAGGTAGTCTTTTCAAGCATGTCGTAAAGAAGGACCCTTTCGTTGATCGCTTTGAGAGATGTGAAATTAATCCTTTGAAAAACGACCACGACTTTCTCGCTTCTGGCATTTATAAATGGTCTCGTGCATTTAGCGCAGACGATGAATTTAAAAAGACCCTATTAAAGCCACACTATTTGAATGTGTCCTCTCTTGATGGGAGCACTATTGAACTCGCCAAGCCATTTTTCGACAAATTCTCGATGATAGTCCCAACTCAGGATAGCTTATTCTTGCAATGTCGGATTCTGCCCACAACCAAAATATATGAAGTTTTCATTGGAAGCATCCAAGGCTGCAATGCCGTTGAGATATCGAAATTAGTGTTCAAAGAGAAGACTGATTCTACGCAAACGCATTACGTTTATGAGAATGACCTATGGGTTCCTGAACTCGAATCATTGCGCGTGACTTTCGAAGAATTGAATCGTGGAGAGGTGGACTCAACTGGGACGGTAGTTACTGAGGACTACATTCAGTCAATTATAGAGGTTGAAGATGAAAAGACAGGAACATGCTCCGTCACAGAAGTTCCTGTTTTAAGAATCATCAAGATAAATGGAGTGCATGTAAATAAAGGGTCTTTGATATGGACCTTACCAATCGAAATGCCCCTGAAAACTAGCATGTTAAACGTGCAAAGTGACGGACGCGTTGTACTAGACGGTAAAGTTATAGAAAACCTTGTGGTTTCCGAATAAGATCATATCATAGAAGTGGATCTAGTTCTTGGTAACCGGTATAGAATTAATAGAATCAATCCTGTATACGTCAATGACTCAAGATTTCTTTTTGATGGGAGTCTGATTCCGCGCCGATAGACAGAAAAATTTCTGACCGATACCGCTCAAAAATTAATCATGGCTTTCAGAGCGCTCACCAGGTCGAGAGGCCTTATCAGGTCGTCGGTAGCGTCACCTTTGTTACAAACGAGATTCTTGTCAAAGCTTGCACCTTTAGATGCAAGCAAAACAATCATCGAGAAGACTTCAACACCAAAAGCAAAGCTTCCTAAGGAGGAATTGGTCTTTGGTAAGACCTTCACGGACCACATGATTGAGATTGAATGGACAGCAGAGGAAGGATGGGGATCTCCAAAGATTTCCCCTTACCATAATTTGTCTCTCGATCCTTCTACATGTGTCTTTCACTACTCCTTTGAGTTATTTGAAGGAATGAAGGCATACCGTGACACCGACAACAACATTAGAACCTTCAGAGGAGACAAAAATATGACGAGAATGAACTCTTCTGCTGAGAGAATTGCTTTGCCGAGCTTCGATGGAGAAGAATTATTGAAGGTTATTGACAAGTTCTTGGTTTTGGATGAAAGTTTCGTTCCTACAGGAGCAGGATATTCCTTGTACTTGAGACCAACTATGATTGGAACTACTGAAGGTTTAGGTGTCGGAACTCCAGACAGAGCATTGTTGTACGTTATTGGTTCACCAGTTGGTCCTTATTACGCTACTGGATTCAAACCTGTGTCGTTAGAAGCCACTGATTACGCGGTGAGAGCATGGCCAGGTGGAGTCGGAAACAAAAAGTTGGGTGCCAACTATGCTCCTTGCATTAAGCCACAGTTAGAGGCTGCATCTAGAGGTTACCAGCAAAACTTATGGCTCTTTGGCGAGGAAGGGTACATTACAGAGGTAGGAACGATGAATGCTTTCTTCGTATTCCAGAATGGCGACAAGAAGGAATTGGCCACTGCACCATTAGATGGAACTATCTTGGAAGGTGTTACTAGAGATTCGATTTTGGAGTTAGCTCGCGAAAGATTGCCAAGCGATGAGTGGGAGGTTTCTGAAAGAAAGTTCACTATCAGCGAGGTCAAGGAAAGAGCTGACAAGGGCGAATTAATCGAGGCTTTTGGTGCAGGTACTGCCGCGGTTGTTTCGCCTATCAAGAGCATTGGCTGGAAGGGACAGGATATCGAGGTTCCATTAGCTGCTGGTAACTCAGGTGAATTAACAAAGCAAGTGGCTGAATGGATCAAGAAGATTCAATACGGTGAAGAATCTTACAAGGATTGGTCCAGAGTTGCCAAAGAATAAAGTATTATTTTAGATTATACGCTTAGACTAGATCAATAGAGTTACATTTTCGTATGACTTTCTATATTTTCTCGGAGGAGTGGAGAGTTCAAAGCAATATTATGCTAATATGCCTTGTTGGTCCCAACTATGTTTAAATCCTCTCGATTTCGGGGAGCTTTTGAATTTCAGCTAGAATATAATTCCTCTCGTCGATAATGTTGGGGTCGTTGAATTGTTGAAGGTCGAAGGTTCCAAAAAAGTCTATGAAGTTCTTTTTGTTCTTTATCAAGATGTCCAACACCTTCTGTGACTTTTTGGGCTTAGCAACGAAGAATTTGAAGATATGGAACCCTTCAATTTGCAAGTTTTTCAGTTTGTCACTTAACAATATCATAACTAGTTTCAAATTAACAGTATCGTCAAAGTATTTGTTCAAAAACGATTGGTTCTGTCTCTGAAGCACTAAATCCGATAGCAAACGCACACTTTGTCGTTTCGTCACGTAATTGCTGGACTGTATAAGCTTGTTTATATGACTAGTGCATGCATCGTAGTTATTTGCTAGGAAGTCCGACACAAGCTTCTTATGGGTCGTCAAAAGGTCATGCAAGGTAATGAAGGAGTCGGTTGCGATTTCAAATATTGGAATTTCGACATACTTGAAGAAGTTCCAGAAGAGTGGATGCTGTAACACGAACTTATTGATGATCTCATACTTTATACAATCGCGCAACAACTGGCCGCAGAGTAAGCCAGTCTCCGATGATTCATGCCCCTTGATTATCATCACAATAATCTCTGGTTTCGAGTGAACCAAGTAATCCACGGTTGGGAACTTGCTTCCTACCAGCCGTCGCAAAAGGGTCAGGAATATGTTGAGAACATCCTTGCGAGAATCGAAATCAAGTTTCTTCAAGTTGTAGACCAAATTGTAAAGGCAGTCCGTGTTGTAGACTTCGTTCGCAAATTGAGCAATTTGATCTGGTTGTGGTTCTGTTTCGTCATCTCCATGCAATATCACTTTTGCCTGCTTCAAGAATCGCGAGCATTCGTCCTGGTTCTTCTTATCCAGCCCGTAGTCTAACTTGACAACTTGCTCATTAAGTGCTTTGACAAGTTCCGGAGGAGTCTTAGGGTTTCTTTTGAAGAGAAAAGTCATGAAATTTGTGAAGAATTTCCAGGTATTTCTCTCTTGTTGTTATGTGATACCTATCCAGATCTTTTTTGCGCGGTAACTTGTGTGCAAAAAGGAAGTTAGCAAAATTGCAGAATCGGTAAAATATAATACCAGCAACCTTGGCAAGTTCTAGAAAGTAAAAGAACAATTTCTGGCAAGGTGATTTAGGTTAAGAAACAGTTACTAAATTTAACATGCTACCAAAATTCTTGAATCATCTTAAATTAGGAAACTTGAGCGTAAAGTTCGCCCGTACAAACTGTTGCACTAATAAAAAACCAGAAAAATTACTTCATCAAACCTCACTTCGTAGAGGAAAGGGCCTTTCAACTACATGACTTCGCATCTTGATATTTGGGAGCCAGTCAGAATCAATAGAAGTAACCGACCGATATTAGAGGATAAAGAGCATACGCTACATGTCAGTGACAGCGTTGGTTTATATCAGGGCAAATCTAAAATCTTAGATCGCCAACAAGGAAGAGTCTACTTGACTAACACTCGCATCATATATTTTGATGACACGAATAACTCGAATTCCGTTTCAATTGACTTGAACAATGTGGAAGGCTGTGAGGTAATTGACAGATTTTTACGCTCGTCCCCGAAAGTAAAGGTATTTATAAAAAAGACGGAAGAAGAGGGACCTTCAAAAGACAAGTGGGTCTCATGGTACTGCAAGATCTGCTCTTACGGAAACCAAGTGAAGCTGGACTTCAATTTGGAAGGCGAAATGCCTCGATGCACTTCTTGTGGAATACCAAGTTCTAAAACCGTCATAGAACAAGCACTCCAGAACCAAACAACTGCAAATGAACCGGTGCAGAACATAACAACGCGAGATGATCAGTGTCGCCAATGTACCTTCATTAATCATCCATCCATGAAGTATTGTGAAATGTGTGGTAGCGAGTTGAAGTCATCTTTGCCGACTGGACTCGAAGCAAAACTACAAGCAGAAGTGAAAACTGATAAGCCATCAACTAAACCAAGCATACGACTCGAGAAAGAAGAAATTTACTCAAGTGACAAGCCCTACATAAAGTTGAGTTTTAGAAAAGGAGGGGAGGTTAAGTTTAAACAGCTTTTAGTGCTGGCATTAGATGACATTTACTGGGACAGGCTTGAGAAAAAGGGTGCAGTAAACAAAAATGCAACCAAAGTTAATGACTCCAAGAATGAGGTCCATTCAAAGTCAGGTGGTGGAATATTTGCGTTGGAGAAACTTGGGGAGCACCAGCGCCAGCGCAATGAAGTCATCCTTACGTCATCATTGGAAGATTTGGAAGTGCTTATGTTCAAGTTCCAGGATCTAATCAAACTTTCCGATTCTTTTAGCAAGCTAGTCAAGGCCTCCTCGCATGTTCATACAACCACTGTTATCCCTGCTCCAAATATCAAGAAGAGCTCTGCCCTTTATCACCAGGAATTGGCTAGACACATCAGCGAGTTCTTGGTCAACAATGAACTTACAAAGTCATCATCTATAGTAACATCACAAGAAGCCTTTGCGCATTATAATAGGTTTTTAACGTCCATGCTGGGATTTGGTACCGACTTTGTGTATCCTGAGGATTTTAAAAAGGCAATACAGCTTTTTGAGGTCTTAGACTTGCCTGTCGAATTAAGATTCTACGAAAAATCTGCGCTAGGCGTGCTATCGTTACGCCAATCGAGTGCAGATAGCTACCAGAAGTTCATAGTGGACTTCCTTAGGGAGCAAGAAGAGCTCTTCAATATTGAGAAGCTTCGCATTGAGGTATGGGGTATAACGGATGAATTATTAGAAAAGGAGTACGTCTACTTCAGAGGGAACACAATCTCTCAAATTTCGAGCTGGCTAGACTGGTCCGTAAGCATTACGACTGAAGAACTCAACAGGTGCATAGATCTGGGTTCCGTTGCCGTTGATCAAAACATATCGGGAACGTTTTACTTTACAAATATGTTTGGTGTTAAGTTTGACAAGGAAGCGGAATTGAAGAAAGAGAAGAACACTAGAGAAGAGTTGGAACGTGCATTCGTGCTCGAGCAGCAATCAATTACGAAAGATTTAAAGGAGAAACATGACCTAGAGGCAGCTAATAACTTGATTAACCTCAAACCAGACTTCAAATTCGATCTTTCCGATGAGAATGCGAGCGAATCAACCGAACAACTGAGCGATATACCTGATGTCAGTAGAACCCTTCAAGACTTGAACGGTTTAAGTTTTTCATAGTAACCTTTAATGATAAAAAAAATGTAGACGCAAACAAAATTAAGTTCATAGATCGATTGCATTCCAAAGAACCTGGTCAGAGGAAGTCAGAGTTAACTACCAATCAATTCAAGCAGGTGTATAGTTGTTAATTGGAAAGTCTGTAATATATCTAGACGTTCTATACCGCCAAAACTACCCTATGCTATTGAACAAGTGACTAGCTCATCTACTCAAGAATCAATCATCCGAAAAGGAAATAGTCCACAAGTTATGGACATGCATAACGACATTAATGGAAAAAACACTTTAAGAACAGGAAACGGAATGAACATCAACAACGCGACTGGTAAGACCCTGATGCGACTGCGTATGGGTCAGCATAGTAACCATCTGAGTGGTGCATCGGGTGGTAACTTGAGCGGTGGACACCCAACAGCTAGCGGTTCCAATAACCAATATTCTCAGCAGCAAGTCAACCCTATAGTCAATCAGCTGCTGCTCGCAGCGAGTACTCAAATACCAATGGTTCCCCAACCTGCATTAATGGCGCCAAATTCAATTCTCACATTGGGACCTTATAAACACAGACGAGATTTGACAAGAGAATCTGTTCTCTCAACTTACCAAATTATTGGATATATTGCCGCAGGTACATACGGTAAGGTTTACAAGGCCAAGTTGAAGAAGAATATAACATTGAAGGAGGAAGAATCAAGCAATAGAGGCTCGAATAACGGGCAAAATTTTGGTGAAAGTAAACCTACTCCGACTAAAGGTGACGATGATGTGCAATTGTACGCTATCAAGAAATTCAAAAGTGACAACCATCTGAGCAAGCCTCATCATAACCACGATATAAATGGGAACGAAGTGATCCACTATACCGGAATATCGCAGAGTGCCATAAGGGAGATGTCCTTATGCAGAGAGCTCAACAACAAGAACATAACGAAGCTTGTTGACATTATATTGGAAAACAAGTCTATCTACATGGTCTTTGAATTTTGTGAACATGATTTGCTCCAGATCATTCACTTTCATCTGCACCCAGAGAAACGTCCAATTGCTCCCAGTACAGTAAAATCTTTGATCTGGCAGGTCTTGAATGGTGTGACCTTTTTACATCAGAATTGGATATTTCATAGAGACTTGAAACCTGCAAATATCATGGTTTCAAGCCTGGGAGTCGTGAAGATTGGAGATTTGGGCTTAGCAAGGAAGTTTAACAATCCGTTACAAAGTTTGTATACTGGAGATAAAGTGGTGGTAACGATCTGGTATCGAGCTCCCGAGCTTCTTCTTGGAGCTCGTCATTACGACACAGCAATTGATTTATGGGCAGTGGGGTGCATCCTAGCAGAGTTGCTTTCCTTGCGACCCATTTTCAAGGGAGAAGAAGCAAAGATCGATATCAACAACAAGAAAACAGTACCCTTTCAGAAGAACCAATTCCAGAAGATTGTTGAAATTTTGGGATCCCCCAATGTAAAGGTTTGGCCATCCTTGAACAAATACCCCGAATTTTTGTCCTTTCAACAGCAAATTACTGGTAATTATGCTCCGAATTTACTGAATTGGTACAAGTTAATCGGTGGCTCAAATAAACAGTGCCTTTCACTTTTAAAAGGGCTACTTGAGTACAATCCTTCTGCGAGGTTGACTGCAGATGATGCACTAGTACATCCATACTTCTTGGAGCTACCAAAGGTTCAAGAAAATGCATTTGAGGGAGCAAATTTGAAGTACCCTAAGAGAAGAATCTACAGCGAAGATAATGACATTGTTTCGAATGCAAACAGTCAAAACAACTACAAAAGACATGCACCTTATGACGAATCTAATGCGGGAAATTTGAATGACAGAAAGAGACAAAAGTAATAATAAAAGTTTTGCCTTATTTTAAGGTACTCTTAGTTTTGATTGTATTTTCATAGGTTTTTTTTTGCTGCCAAATTGATCTTGTTGATCTTGAAGATGGAACAGAACAAAAATTACGTCAACAGGAAACGAATCTACAGCGGTCCATATTCTGATATATATTCCGCTTCGTGCCCAGATGGACAAGTATGCTTGAAAATAGTAGATGCTGACATCCGGCTCAAGCCACACGACATCAACCGTGAAATTTCTCTTCTTAAGCGACTTCTGCATAAGGCGATAGTGCCAGTGCTTGACAATTATGTTTGGATAGATGACATAGTGATGGTCATGCCGTTGTACAAATACACGTTGGCCGAATTACTCCACCTGAACTACAGCAAGAGATCTGTCAAACACGACTTGATCAATCCAATCAATCCACCAACAGTCCAGTTGCGTAATTGCGTAACGGATGAGGACGTGTTGCCGATGTTGAGCAAATTAGCAGACGCATTGGCCTACATCCACAAACAAGGCGTAATTCACCGTGACATCAAACCTAGCAATATCTTCTTCACCGATGAGAAATTGTGTGATCCTATTATCGGTGATTTCGGAATTTCATACGATAATCATGATGCTTTGCAAGCGCGTGATGAACCGCAAGACAAGAAGTATACTGACGTTTCCACAGGTATTTACAAACCGATTGAATTGTGCTTCGGGAAATGCGATTACTCGTTTGAGATAGATATGTGGTCATTAGGCATTACCATGACCTCCGTATACTCGCAGTCATTCAAATCGATATTAGACACCGAAGCCGATGATGAAGCAGTCATGAACGACCTCTACTTGATCAATAGGTCATTTGAAGTGTTTGGAACTCCACACATAACGCCAGATGATAGTGCTGATGCTCGACTTTATTGGCCAGAGATGAACGACGATAAATACTATTTCAAGAAATTGAACTTTGTGCACAAAAACATGAGACCTTTGTCTGAGATCTTTCCAAGGTGTCAAAATCACACGTTGTTAAATCTCTTAGCTGAGATGCTAGTTTATGAGCTGAAATTGAGGATTTCTGCTGAACAATTGGTAGTCAAAATTTCAAAGATAGAGTTATAGAAAGTACATAGCATGTACAAGGCAGTTTTTGCCTACCTGACAACCACCAGCTTAAGGTTTCCTCGGTGCGTGTGAGAGAGCCTTCCAGTTGCGGACCAGAAAAAGCGGGGGGAACTTTTTTTGGTAATGTTGATAAGATCAGGGTAAGCGGAAGTAGGGATCTAATAAATTTTTGTTGCTGGGAATATGTGTATATTGTTTCTGTTCCTGTGCAAGGCGCGCTCCTATTGTTACATACACACCGGTAAACGAGAAGGGGCTAGTTTTTCGTCCGAAAAAAATAAAGTTCTCCCATGTAGTTCCCCACACTGGAATTTTGGGGTTGACATCGGCCCACATGTTCTCGAGAGATAGATTCAGTCGAAGTCACCACATAGTATACTATATGTCGTAGAACTCAAATATGCCAACCTTTCTTTTGCAACGAAATCGAGGACGCGCTCGAGCGATAGGTCATAGCCACTCGGAGTTCTCGTAATCAAATTGGTCACAAAAAATTGGAGCGCAAACCTGGATTTGGGAATAGGACCGTTTCTAACCGTAGTGGAGAGAGTACTGTGAAGCATTTTTTTAATCTGTATTTAGTTAGAGACCTGCTTAAAAAAAAATCTACACATTAAAGGCATGATAGGATTCAACGACGGTAATGGCGTGGAAGAAGAAGATTCCATGAAGGCCATTAGACACTTGGACTACCAGGAACTCGAAGACAAGTATGACGTTCTCAAATACTACCCCAAGTTCATTCATAACGGTGTTTCGACCCCACGTATCAAAGACATGCTTGGAGGAATACCTATATACGCTGAGGCAAATAAGCATGTAAAGAAGAAGAAGAGACATCCGTCTATTCAACCACTTAGCGATTTCAACAACCCATATGAGAGCGGTACCAGCTACACTTATTCCACAAGACAAGCTAGAAAGGGAAGCATTTTCGACCATGCAAAGGTAACCCAAGACCAAGGCGTTGACGCTCCGTTGGGCAAAACCACTGACGCTTACGGGGACGAGTTATCATTCAAAGATCCGTTTGCGGACACGAAGCAGATCTCTACGAGAGGAAAGGAACCAATGAAAGAAAAGATAAGGCAGGAACCTACTATTGACAAAAATTTCTACCCTCTCAAAAAGAGCCAGTCTTTCGACCAAACTAAAAGTACTATGACCTCCGATAGGCGTATAGGCGGAGGTTTAGTTTTCAACTTGAAGAGCAAATTGAAGAACAAGATCATTAACACTAGAAAGAATAGTGTTAATTCCAGTACGTATTTGATTTCACTTTACCAATTGGTTGTGATAATGATTGTTTTTTTTTTTTTTTTTTTTTTTTTACTGCTTTCGGAGGGGGGGGGGTAACATGCTTTTGTTACCATTACCCCGCTTGTTCCCACAAGCGGTAAGCTTGGGAGAACACCAATGCAGAGGGGGGGAAACTCGACCACAAAAGAGAATGACAGTCATTCATAGGGGGAACCTAGGCTATTGATTGATCTCAAGTACATTGGAAGACATCTAGCGGAAGTATGTCGTACTATGTGACGTTACATCATAGCAAAAGTCTACCTAGTTTTGCACGTCATGCACAAAAGTACATTCAATTATTTTAATTGACTAGTGAGTTTTTTGGAATTTTTGGTTTTCTCTGTGAGGAGTAGAGCAAAAAAAAAAAAACGAACAGTCCACTAATCTTTATAATTGTTTGAATCAATCAAAACGTTCCACGAGCACCCTACCTTTGACACTTGGCTGATTACAATTGTCTCCGATCAATCGAACGATCATCACCACCTGATTGCACCCGAGAACTAATTACTAACTATGTCCAAAGTCGAGGTCGTTACCGAAAATGTAAACAACGGCCACACGGGCGAAGTCCAAACCATCCAATACACACAGTCACAGATGGTCGGACATGGGTCCTTTGGTGTTGTGTTCCAGACACAAATATTACCAAGCAACGAGATATGCGCCATGAAGAGAGTCTTGCAAGACAAGAGGTTCAAGAATAGAGAACTACAGATCATGAAGTTGGTTCACCACAGAAACATCACCGATTTAAAGTACTACTTTTATACTAACAACGAGAAGAATGAACTCTACTTAAACTTGATTTTAGAGTTTGTTCCGGAGACACTCTACAAGGCTCTGCATTATTACGTTTCAAAGCGTTTGCAGATGCCTCCGCTCGAGGTGAAGTTGTACACCTACCAAATGTTGAGAGCTTTAAATTACATACATTCACAAGGGATTTGTCACCGTGATATAAAACCACAAAATTTGTTGATTAATCCTGACACAGGGGAGCTCAAGTTATGTGACTTTGGATCGGCAAAGATTTTGAATCCAAGTGAACCTAATGTTTCTTACATTTGTTCAAGATACTACCGTGCTCCAGAATTAATTTTCGGAGCTACAAACTACACTACCAAGATCGATGTTTGGTCAGCTGGCTGTGTTATGGCAGAGTTGATCTTGGGTCAACCTCTCTTTCCAGGTGAGTCAGGGATTGATCAGTTGGTCGAGATTATCAAAATCTTAGGTACTCCTTCGAAGGAGCAGATCAAAAACATGAACCCAAACTACATGGAGCACAAGTTCCCACAAATCAAGCCAATCCCATTACACAAGATTTTCAAAAAGATTTCTAACGACTGTATACAGTTTTTGGTTAAAGTTTTGCAGTATTCGCCTATCGACAGGTACTCTTGCATGCAAGCACTTATAGACCCATACTTTGACGAATTGAGAAACCCTGCAACTAAGTTGCCAAACTACAGGAAAATCTTCAGTCAACAGTACCACCACTCCTCCAATTCGCAAATGTCTTCGCACTCTAACAATGCCAACTATCAAATTTATTCTAGTCAACCTGACTTGAAAGATTTGCCAGCATTGTTTGACTTCGATGAACGCGAATTGTCTGTGGAGCCAGCATTAAATGAAGACTTAGTGCCATCCTTGCACTTGCTCAATCTCAAAAAGCCTATTTCATCTTTGGATGAGTTCGTGCCTATGAGCAGGGACGAAATGAGGGTGACTCTTGAGTAGACAATTAGCCATGATATGAAAATATACGAACTGAAAATGCCTTTAACTGTAGTTTCACTCTAAAATGTAGATTACCTAAAAATTTCGCTGTGCTGTCTTTAATTTTTACAATGATCTGCAATCTCCGCATTTGTCCAAAGGACAGCCGGAAATAATTGATTTACTATATGCATTACCATCGTCCCTTCCTTTCGTTCACATTTTCCGGGGAAAGTACTCATAACCTAGGCTTCTTTATCTCCTTAGTTTTAACCTCGGTATCTAGCTTAGCGGTTGTAGGCTTCTTACGACTGAAGATCTTAGTGAAGGGGATAACGAACCATCTGGCAAACCATGGCATAAGCGAAAGACTCACCATAATTCTAACCGGAATTAAGAATTTCACAATAACGAATGCATAGGCGCCCTCCATAATGAAATTGAACTTTTCATTGATAGAGAACGACGTGAAGTCAAACTTCTCCATTGAAGAGTCTATGATCTTCGTTCCTTTTTCTATTGCCCAAGTAGGAAGATCTAAAGGAAGTTGAAGCTGATATTTGTGGATTACCCACCAAATACCCACCAACGGTACGATGGCCGTTAGTTCATGCAAAATTAGAAACGAGAAGACATGTGAGACAGGCGCATGAATGAATGATGAGGTATATGGACGGAGGAACTTTGGAATTCGCTTCAAGATCGGGTGCTTCTCGAATTCAGCCTCACTTGCTGGTTGCGCTCTCTGGGAGGTGTTTATCGCAGGTTGTTTCTTGAAGATAAAATTTCCAGGGGTAGGGTGGAACAGTCTTAAGTAGGACCTTTGTATTCCAACTGCTGATGGTAGTATCCGTGGTGGCCTTAATGGTAGTCTGATCATGTCACTTACTAATTCTATACGAGAAATTTAACGCGTGAATTTTTCGTCGTACATTTTTTCCTTTATTTAAACCGGTGAATCCCAACCGTTTCTAACTACAACTTTTTCTCCACGTAAAGGTTTAAAAATGGCTCCAACTGTATACATTGTCGCTGCTTCCCGTACTCCTATTGGTGGATTCCAAGGTGGTGTTTCCTCCTTGACCTATGTCGATCTTGGTGCTCACGCCGTCAAGACCGCTTTGGAGAAGGTTCCTCAGATCAAAGCCGAGGATGTGGACGAGGTCTTTTTTGGAAGCGCCCTTCAGGCCAACATTGGTCAAAACCCTGCAAGACAGGTCACTTTGAAGTCTGGCTTGCCTGAAGCCACTGTTGCTACTACTATCAACAAGGTTTGTGCTTCTGGAATGAAGGCTATCATTTTAGGTGCACAGAACATCATGACTGGAACTTCTGAGATCGTGGTTGCAGGTGGTGCTGAATCGATGTCCAACACCCCATACTACCTTCCATCTGCTAGATCTGGTGCCAGATTCGGAGAGGCAACTATGGTTGACGGTATCCAGAAGGACGGTTTGTTGGATGCTTACGACCAGAAGTTGATGGGTGTGGCTGCTGAGAAGTGTGCAAAGGACCAGGGCTTTTCTAGAGATGACCAGGACAACTTTGCTATCAACTCTTACAAGAAGGCTGGTGCCGCCCATGCATCTGGTAAGTTCAAGAATGAAATTGCCCCAATTACCATCAAGGGCGTTAGAGGTAAGCCAGATGTTGTAATTTCTGAAGATGAGGAGTACAAGAACTTGAACGAGGCCAAGCTCAAGTCTGCTAGAACTGTTTTCCAGAAGGACAACGGTACTGTCACTGCACCAAATGCTTCCCCATTGAGTGACGGTGGTGCAGCTGTTGTGTTGGTTTCTGAATCTAAGTTGAGAGAATTGGGTCTTAAGCCTTTGGCAAAGATTGCTGGTTGGGGTGAAGCTGCTAGAACTCCAATTGACTTCACCATTGCTCCTGCTTTGGCATTGCCAAAGGCACTCAAGCACGCTGGTGTTTCCCAAGACCAGGTGGACTTCTTTGAGCTCAATGAGGCCTTCTCTGTTGTTGGTTTAGCTAACACCAAGCTCTGCAACTTGCCTGCCGAGAAGGTTAACGTGTACGGTGGTGCCGTTGCTCTTGGTCACCCATTGGGTTGCTCCGGTGCTAGAGTTGTTGTTACTTTGTTGTCTATTTTGGCGCAAGAGAACGGTAAGATCGGTGCCGCTGGTATCTGTAACGGTGGAGGTGGAGCTTCTGCTATTGTTATTGAGAAGATCAACCACGACGTCAAGTTGTAAATCTGGGTTCCATAGAAGAGTTGCTAATAAACTATAAATAAATTAAAACTGTAGTATTCTTAACAAGAAAACTCAAAGCATCTCAGTTCATAATATATTCCATGCGTTTTTTCATGATGGATAACAAAATGTATGGAAAATGCAAAATGCTGAAATTCTATGGGATGAGCAGATAGATGATTTCCAACTAAGGAGCACGTTCAAGACCAATACCGTCTTGTTTACGCTCTTCAACATAAATGCAAAGGTTCTAAACGACTTGTTCAAATGGATGCAACCATTCATCGATTACTACCCTTGGGCCATATATCCTCCGCAAATACAGTCCGCGACAAGGACCTATAATAACATACATGGCATCGATGTTACACAAGAGTATGTGCATGGTGAATTGACAGTGGGTGAGAACTTCAAGGATGAGCTCTTATTGCTACATTTACTAGTCAACTTTTCGAAGAGATCGCCAGATACGTTCATTCATGTTATCAACTCGAATGAAGGCGAGATACTATTGATAGAAGGGCACGAGTCACTTGATGATTCGTTGAAGAACCCCAATAGGTCTTTCAATAGACCTTGGATAAATCATGGATCTGTCGTTTTAGTAGAGGAAGGTCAATTCGAAAAGATGTTACCACTAGAGGTTGCAATTGATCACATAAAAGGGGGACAGTTCCAAAATAACCAACAACTCACAAATTCTGTTCAAAAGCTTCTTGATAGACTCAACGACTTTGGTTTAGGAGATATTTTTGACTTGGAACTCAAGCTTCCACATACAATTGCTAACCTTTTAGCTAGCAACCCTTTTTTGATATCAAAAGCCTTCAGTGTAACCCACCACGAAAATGGAGGGTTTGAAAACTTAGCTTCCATGATGGGAGGTGCAGCAACAAACGGAATGTTTGCTATTCAAGTAAAGGATCTTGCACTCATACACCTTCTTTACAGAAAGTACGGCGAGGGCCAGGATTTAACAGACTTTTCTAGCATGATATTCACAGCAGGCTTGAATGAGGCGATGAAGCAAAGCTTGGACTTAAAAACTTCGGATAGATACGAGAATCCTCGGGAATGTTTGATAGAGGATTTGTATTCACAAGGACGGATTACTTCCAAAGTTGAACCCGATAAAAATGTCCTTCTGGAAATTTTGACAGAAGACACAGATACAATCAGAGATACGATCGAGCTTGAAGAACTTGAAAATGTAATTTCACGCGTCAAGCTATTTATGGATGACAAAACGGATTTGGATACAGCTTTAGATGTTGATGACAATTCCGATTCCAGCGAAGAAGACGACCTCAATTTGGCTAATGAGGAATTGCAAGCAATTCTTGATTCCGATTTTAAAGATTTTGCAGACTTTTTGGTGGAGGCAAAACATGGAGCTACGGAATATAACGACGACAGTGATTATGAAGATACAGAAGGTGAGTTTCATGGTGAAATGAATTATGACGAATACATTGCTCTTCGCAACGGCATGAATCACGATCAGCCAAACAGTGACGAAGATGAAGGTAATGAAATTATCGATGTTGACAGCGAAGAAGACATCGATCCATATGATACGCCCCTTCACGTTGAAGAGGACATGAAACAGTACTTGAAAAACTCAACACTCAATAGGCACAAAAATTGAGCCATCAAGTACTCGTTTCGTGAAGCTGTGTACATATATTAAATGCATATTTATGACAATGCTAAAGAATTAAAAAATATTGGCATAGTGCTGTACGAATCTTGCAATCGATACATGTTGCACACCTTAAATTGAAATTTTTCTGTCGCTCAACTCTTGTATAGTCCATATCCAAGTGCGTGCAGCATAGTCCATATTTCTTGCAACAGAAGATGGTTGGGATTCCACTCCTCCGCTCACAAAATACTTGCCGTTATCCTTTTCCAAAGAAAGGGAGGGTTCAAGACAGCATTTTACAGTGGCATGGCAGCCTTCTTTGTTGGATACACCAAAGAAGTAACCGAATACCTGAAAGAAGCACCAAAATAGAATTCCAATAATTGGAAGCCTTGTCCAGTAAGAAAAAAGGTTGGTGTTCATGACAAAACCAGGGTGAACGGAAAGGCATAGTATATTTGGGTTCCTTAATGCCAACATTTTCGTGAAGTGGATTCCGGCAGTCTTCGCCAACCCATAACGGAACCAAGTGAAAAGAATGTTTGGGGTATAATTGAAAGTTGAGTCCATGTCAAAATACTTGAAGGCAAAGAAGTGCCCAACCAGACTGAGGTACACAATTCTCGGAGGGTCACTAGGAGGTAAAGTCTCCGCAGTTTTCTCCAACAATGGAAGTAACTTGGTCGTTAACAAGAAAGGCGAAACGTAGTTTGTTTGCATTTGAATTTCAAAGTCATCTCCTGTCATGGAAAAGGGTATTGCCATAACTCCAGCATTGTTGATAAGGAGGTGAAGCTCGGATTCAAAACTCTTGAACACTTCCACAGCTTGCAATACCAGCTGTAAGTTAACCAAGTCGATATAAAGTGAGTGAAGTTCACCTAGAAATCTTTCGTTCGATTCCTGCGATGTGTACGTCAGCCTGATCGTTGTCGCATGTTCTTTCAACTCTTTCATTGACTTTGAAACGCATGACTTACTTCTTCCCGCTATATAGACAGTATAACCATGAAGGTACAAGTGAAGTACAGTGAAGTAACCAATACCACTATTTCCACCTGTAATTAAGGCAACTTTGCGTTCGTTAGCAGGGTTGAGATAAGGAAGTGCATCTGGGTTGAACGTCATAGTGCTTTTAAGACAAACACGAAGTTTATATTCTCCTCAGGGTCGTTTCGTGGTAAGTCAAGATGTCTTCTCGTATTAGAATGTGTTCCGTCGAGGCCAATACCGCTTCTGGCCTTTAGGAGTCACACCAGGGTTCTTCAACTTTATTCAAATTATTGTACACATTTTTTTCTCACTTTAAACCTGCACCGAGGGGCGATCTTGCAGGTCCTGGAACGCATTGTTTGAATATGGAGACTTAATTTCTATACAACTATACCCAAGTCTCTGATCACTTCGTCGAAAATAGTTTCAGGGGTCTTGTTTGTGGTGTCCACATCCAAGGCATCTCCTCCATTTTTCACCAATTCTTCGCCACTAGGGATTTCCATGATATCGAATTGTGATTTCACCATGTCAGACTTCATGAAGTGGCCCTTTCTGTGGCCTACCCGATTTGTTAACTCTTCGAAGGTAGTATGGAGGAACACGAAACGGAACTTTATCACATGTGGATCAAAACCGCTGTTGTCCTTGATGTATTGTCTGTAGACCTTCTTCAACATTGAACAGGAAACGATGGCCACCTTTGCATGGCTTGCTTCTTCAGCAGCTGCTCGACTCACCTTTGCTAACCATGCCCAGCGGTCGTCATCTGTGAGAGGAGTGCCCAGTGCCATCTTTTCCACATTTTCGGGTGGGTGGAGGGCATCTCCCTCGATAAAAGGGCACCCAAGGTGTTTAGAAATGAGTTCGGCGCAAGTACTCTTGCCTGTTCCAGCTGGCCCACCGACCACGATTACCGTGTGTTCCGTCATTGAGTAGTTCAAAAGATTTCTGAAGTGTTGAATTTCCTCCAAAGGTGTGGGGGTGCAAAATGGTTCTTAATTAGGAAACTTCAAACGAAAGATAATTTCCGGAGTTCTACTCACCGACAAAAAACTAGTTTTACTATGGATTCGAATATGCACATGTTGCCTATTTACATTCTAATATATACATTCTATTAACCATGGAGATTCCAGAGACCTATTTCTTATTAATTCGTCTCAAATTCTCCAATTCCTGCCCAATCCTTTTCTCTATAAGTGATTTCATGTCAACTGCACTTTCTCGGTCAATAAACAAAGTCGACCATCTTTGCAGTAACCACATGAACAACATCACCAACTTGTGGTTATCTTCCAACATCACCAAAGTCTGCATGACTTCCTCGGTAGTAGCATACTCCTGTGGATTACCTGAAAGAAGTTGCTTGTGTAAAAAGCCAAAATCGAAAATGCTGCTTGTTTGTCGGTCCGCGATATTAGAGAAATATTTGAATACTGTGTTCATCACGGTAGGTGAGGCAACCTGAAGGCCCACTGGAGCTAATGCCAACTTGAGCTGATCCTCAATAGGTATCCTGAGGTCGAGGTGGCTCTTCGATAACATTTGCAGAATCAACAAGCGGTCCTCCATGTCGCTGAGAAAGTAGTTCTCATTGTCACTAACTTTCACATTGAGTCCACAAAAAACGTCTCTGATGGGCATGTTCTTCTTGCTTTCAGCTAAGTACTGCATCCAAACCTCATTAGTAGGCCATATACATGCCTTTTCTATTTCCACAATAGGACTCTTTATCTGTTGTTGAACATACCTCAAGTCAGAACGTTGTAATGCTGTGACAAATCCCTCCAGCTCTCCTCTATCCAAACTAAATCTTCCAGCTCTACCTGCAATCTGCTTAACTGCAGATGGAGCAAGAGGAACCATGGCATTACCATCAAATTTCTTTGCCTTCTCGAATACTATCCTTTTAATTCTCAAGTTGAGACCCATTCCGATTGCATCAGATGCCACCAAAACATCATATTGGCCAGAGTTAAAGCGCTCAGCTTCTGTAGATCTGATTTCTGGAGGCAAAGCTCCATAGATTATTCCCACTTTCAACTTCGTTTCTCTTTCGATTTTGCATTTTAGCTCCACAATCTTTCTTTTAGAAAATACAATCACACAGTCGCCCTTGCGTAATCTCGTATATGACCCCAAGTGTTGGTCCATAACTGTCAATTTTCCAAGTCGGTCGTATTCATTGACAACCAATTCATCTCCAGTAACTTTCACCATTTTTTTAATCCAAGGAACAGCACTTGCCTCTCCACATAGATGGACTTCCTTAGCTAATACGCCGAGAACGGCTGACGTCCAGGCCCCACCACGTTTTGGGTCTGCAAGCATCTGAATCTCGTCTATAATGCACACATCCATTTTCTTATCCAAAGGAATCATCTCAATGGTCCCTGATGAGATTTCACTCAACTTTCCGAATTCATCTAAGACTGGGACAACGTCTTCTCCTGTTAACAAGTTGCACAGTCTTCCCTCTTTGTTAAATTTTTCAAAAATCTCACGAGCAAGAAGGCGTAGTGGACCGGCATAATAACCCAGTTTTGCTACCTTTAGTTTCTGAAGCGAGTTATACGTTTTGCCACTATTGGTAGGGCCAACATGCATTATTATCTTTCTCTTCATCTTTCTAGCCTCAGGGTACCATTCAGCCGGGTTTGTCATATCAACAAACGAGCCTTTAGGTGGTGCTCGAAGCGACTCTCTTTCAATCACGCTCTTGTAAAACATGCGAGTGAGTACAACCTCCAAGAGTTCCGTCGTAGATTTGAGTTTTAGGTACTTGAGCAATGCTTGAGGGACGCCATCTCCCAGTAGCAGTGTAATTATGCCTCGAAGTTTGTCATTCTGTGGGTTGAGGTAATCGAACACGGTCGGTGAATGAGGTTCCAGCTTGGCCTCAAGCAGTGAGATGGCTGATGTCGTGAACTCTTGCAAGAGTCGTTTACTGGATCCTGAGCTTAGGCTATTGAGGTACGAGAATGGCTCCTCCACGCGCCTTTCTCGGATTTTTTGAGAGAGTTTCTCTATACCTTTCGAAAATACGATCTCGGGTTCCTCTACTGTAGTTGTCTGAGAAACCCATCGCAAGGCTCGGAGGCACGTCGGAGAACACAGCCACGATTTCCTGCATTCTCCAGGGTGAAGGTTTCCCCTCCAACCATGCAGTAATCTATGAGATAGCAACAAAGTAGAGCAAAGTTGCCCTCTCTTGCTGGTGAACATGAGGTGGTGCTTTGTAAAGGTTCTAGCGAAGACTTCACTTTTTTAAAACTAATCACGTTCTTAGGATCACGAGATGTGCGGCAGAACCCGTACTGAACTATTTTGAAGAAAATGAAGAAGTACAAAGGTGCTCAGAGTCTGTAGAAGTGTATTTGATATATCTAGAGTCACAGAGGAGCAAAGTGGGAACTTTTGCTTGGTGATTTATGTTGTATGCCGCGAGGTCAAAAAAAAAATTACGCGCGACCAAAAGTAGATTGAAAAGCGGTGTACCATCATCGACAACAAAAGAACCGAAGGATTCGGCTCATTAAGATCACTATTTGGCGCTTAGAGAGAAAGCTTGATACAGGAACCAGCTCCTCGAATTCGCCGATAACATTTGATCTCGATATCCAAACATCGTCATCCAATTTCAGTTAATGATCGTCTCTAATAGACGATAGTCCACTTCATAAAACAATTGCGATGTCTGATAACAATCACAAAGCCCAGTTAGCGGCTCAATTTAATGAATTCTACCATCGCATAACCTCGCCTAACGTGAGTCAAATAGGTAACTACCGCATAATTGAAGAAATTGGAGAGGGTGCGTTTGGCAAAGTATACTTAGCCGTTCACGTTCTTCTTGATATCAAAGTGGTGCTAAAATGCGGACTCATAGACGACCCTAACATAGTTCGAGAAATCTACTACCACCGTCAGTTGAAGCACAAGAACATTGTTAACCTTTACGAAGTCGTGAAGACAGAAAACCACTTATGGATTGTCTTGGAATATTGTGAAGGTAGTGAATTATTCTTTTACATCTATGAAAAGAAGAGATTAGATCTTCCTGAGTGCCAGCACTTGTTTTTCCAAATAGTGCTTGGTTTGAAATACGTGCATTCCCTTAACTTGAGTCATAGAGATTTGAAGCTCGAGAATATCCTACTTGCAGACAGAAAGAAAACTGTCGTGAAATTAACAGACTTCGGATTCGTAAGAGAGTTCAATCCACAAAGCAGAAAGCTTCTATCCACTGTTTGTGGGACCACGGTGTATATGGCACCAGAGCTTTTGAAAGCAGAAAAGTATTCAGGATTCAACACTGACATTTGGTCGTTGGGTGTTATTCTTTTCACTATGCTTTACGGTGAAATGCCGTTTGATGAAGACGATGATTTAAAAACGAAGTACAAGATCATACACGAGGAACCAATATATAGAGCGTACATTCCTGTGGATGTTCAGAACCTCATCAAGCGAATGCTTTCTAAAGACCCTGGAGCTCGACCAAATTTGAACGACATCCTCAACTCGTCGTTCTTAGTCGACTTATACAACAAGCATTTGGACAAAACTTCTCGTCATTCATACAATGATGCCGAGTCGGTTTTGTCAATCAATCAGCATTACCATGTTACAAATACTCCCTTTCAGACTAAAATTGAAAAGGATTTGTTACGAAGGTTAGGACAATTGAACTACAATATCGAAGAGCTTCAAAATAATGTTTTCCACAATGAAATGAACTCTTTGACAGCCTTTTATGAGTTGCTATTGACTAAGGAATTTTCGAAAAAGAAGAAGAGGTATTATAAGGAAAAGAAGCGAAAGTATGACGAAGCGAAAGCCTCACTCACAAAGTCGAGAAACAAAGTTAAGAGTGTTTTATCTTTGACCGACTTAGCGGGAACACAGCCTCTTGAGAAGATAAAGTCCACCCTCGGTACTCACCGCAGTTCAAGTAAAGCGAATTTGTCGCGACTTAATTCTGACAGCAGAAGATCTACTGATATCGATCAGCGTAAGACAGATTCTCAGCTGTCTAGGAACTCATTTTACAACAACAAGTCAGCGCTTCACACTGACCCATATTTCAAAGAGTCACCTAAAGCACTTAGACCTGCAGGTTCTAGTTTTAACGCTTCGTCCATGAACGAAAGCCCGTCATTTAGTCGACTGGTGTCTTTCTACCCTGAAGAAGCAATCAAGAGAAGTTCGGTTACTATATCTTCCAACGACTCTGCAAAGAAGAAGTCAAACTTATTGCATAAATTGAAATTTTGGAAGAAGGAAAGAGAGGTACAAGACTCTATGGGTAATTTACAGTTACGAGACATGGCAAATGAACAATCCGGATCAACGACCTTACTCGATGATGAAGAGCTCGAAGCACCATTGGAACTAAAAATCACGAGTAACTTAAACGAAAAAGAGGAGCCCAAAGAAGAACCCAAACCAGCTTCTTCCCCAATTGCAGAGGTCACTCAAAAGAATGACAAGATATTCTTTGATGAGAAGGCACTTTCTTCTTCGCCTCTGGCTATTGAAAATGGACCGAGAAGCACGCGTCCCAGACCCACTTCCATGATCTCCCAAATCAGTCAACTTAGTCATTTGAGTCAGATGAGTACAATGATTTCAGAATCTGAAATGGAAAATTTAGATGAAACTGATACTATGGAAGATTACTTTGAAGATGAAGACATGTACGAGTCTAGTTTGAATGCCTCGCAAGATTTTGCGAAATTGACGGTTCCTACGCCTGGTTCAACGAGCTCTACAACTCAAAAATCTTCAAAAGCAAAACGACCTGGTTACAAGAGGACTTTATCGTCAGATATGTCCAGTCAAAACTCATCTGTTATGGCTTCAAACAAACCACTGAAGAGATTCTCTCTATCTCAGCTTTCGAGCAACTCCTCAGAAGAGAGTTCAATAAAGTCCTCCAACAACTATTCCCTTCCTCTACCATCAACCTCAGGGAATGTGGATCATGTTACGCCTGGGCGGCCAGAATCTCCTGATTTACTTAAGAACAGGAAGCGTTTCAAGCACCCAATTTTCACTAGCTCGAACAGTGACAAGAAACTTGTACACCCTCAACCAGTTGCGCTAGAGAATAGTTCATTTGCTCGCGCCCCTTCGCCACCGGTGACTAAGAAGTTAAACAAGATGAATCAAAGATTGATGAAACCTATGAGAAACGTTTTTGAGCATAGTGGTGGAAGTTCTAGTAAGTCTTCTTTCGCTACGAACGGTAAGATCAAGCGGCACAACATTTCAAATCCGATTTCTGTTACTGCGAACCCACCAAACTGGGCTTTGGATTGGAGTAATGTTAACGCGAATGCTACAGGCAAATCTTATCAACCTGTCATCAATGAAGAAGATGAAATGGACGAACAGTAATATGTTTAAACTCTCGGAGACGTGTCCAGTATATCGCTTATATAATTTTTTCGAATACATTGATCAAGAGTTTTCTCGGTCACTTGATTCTTATTAGTAAAAAGACATTAAACAGCCTATTCGCGTTGTGGAGAATTGAAGTAAGGCTGCGAATTTATTTCACACTTTTAGAACCAGTTTCCTGCACACCGATATGCAAAATTTTCCACGAAGAGAACAAAAAAATTGAATACATCCAGACAAGAAAGATGGCTTCTGTTATTGTTATCGACAGCAGTCTCAAGGAGTCTGTAAAGGAGTATGCTCAGATCATTGATGGAGCTAACCAGAACACGACCTTTTCCGAGTCCCTCGCCCCACTTTTTGCTAATGCAGACATCGACAAAGCTGCTTTAGCTGAAGCTATCTACGGAGGTTCCTCTGCCACAACTTTGTCTAAATTGACAGACAAAGAGTTTGAGCCAGCTTTCAACTTATTGATCTATCTTTCTATTCAAACCTTGGGTGAGAAGGTGTTGGAAGACTCTTCATCTAAGATTTTCTCGATTCTCCTCGAGGTCAACCCCAAGAAACAACCAACTTTGAGAGACAGAAAGTCGATCAAGCCAACCACGATCATCTCGATCCTCAGCACTATCTTCAACTTGATAAATGAATCAAGCGCAAACAGAGTTTTCATTATTGAACAGATCTTGTCCATTGCTCAGGAGTCGCAATTGGACTTCAACTTAGTTGCGGACAATTTTGGCACTAACTTGACCACCTGGTTGAAGAATGCCGGTGCAGAGGAAAAGAAGATTAGAACTATTTTCTGGGATTTCATTTACATTGACACAAAGTACACTGAGAAGTCTTTGAACTTGATCAAGTCATTTACCGAGGAATACGAATTAGACTTGAAAGAGTTGACCCAATTGATCAAGTTCGTTTTAAATAGTGAGATCGTTGATGTTTCGTTCTTGGTGAACAACAACGTCTCTAAGGCTTTAACAGCTAACTCGTCCGATAAGTTGGTCAGCACATTCAAGAGATTTGTCTCGGGAGAGTTGATTCAGATCGGAAACGAATTTGACTTGCCTGCTGAGTTGGTAAACTCCAAGTCCAGAATTCTTGCTTTGGCAACATTCTTCGCTGATTCTAATAAGATCACGTTCAAGTACAGCGAGATACCCAATGTCAAGTCCACAGAAGATTTCGAGACTCTTTTGGTTTCTGCCATCAAGTCTGAAGTCATCGAAGGTAAGTTGAACCAAGTTGAGCAAACCTTTACCTTAAGCAGAGTGAGCAGATTCATCTTGTCTGGTGAGAAGGAGAACTGGGATGGCGTGAAGAGAGCCTTGGAGGAGTGGAAGTCCTCCTTGCATAATATTGGGCAGATTGTTGAAAGTTCGAGGGAGAACATCGTGAATGCTGCTAGTTAATTATTCCTGTACACGAATAGCTTGCTGGAGAATCCTCTATTATTGATGAGAAAAATTGAGCACGGCTCGGACTAGGTGATTAGGAGGATTCCTTCACATTTTCCCATAGTGCGTTATAGATACGGTGTGGCCGATTTATAGGTAATCAAGACGGCATATTAAGAAGATCATTAAAGAGTAGGATAAATTCTGTCATCATATAATTATTCTATTTCTTCTAGGCAATTTGAAGCTTGCTCTAGGCGCTAATGCGACTATAAATGTTAAATAATATTAATCTTTCTCGTTGTCTAAAACAACAAGAAAGCCTCCAACCAAGTGAAGCGATCCACAAACAAACACATCAATCTCGTTGAATGAATAATCCAGGGAATGTGTCAAGCTCTTGATGAAATTCACACCAGTTTCTATATCGTGGAAAATGTGCTTTCTGGTGGTTTTCTTCCCGTCCAATTCTGACCATGTTTGGGCCAAATTCTTTTGAACAACTAAGGTGTCAACAACGTCCTTTGAGCTGTTCATTGATACAAGGTCTGGATTATAATTACCATCCGACCACGTGATATTAGTCGTGAATACGACGTGGTCAAACTTGATTTTTGAATTCTCATGCAACTTGGCTAAGAGCGCACTTGCATTCTCTCTATTCTGCTGGTTGAAAAGCAAAATGCGGAGGTTGTTAGTGGTATTTGTCTGTTCACTTTGAAACCAATCAGAAGATACCTTGATAGACTCTAAAGTGTGGGCTCCGTCGATGAACCAATTGATCTTCTCGAATCCAGGTTTATTACGAATAATCTGGCACCTTCCATCCCATCTCGCTTCAGCCAATCCCACCAAAAACTTTTCTGGAAGCTCCGTTATACTTCCCGCAGAATCATACTTCGGCAACTCATCCTTAGCGACTGACTTCAAATGCGATTCAGCTATCTTGATCGCTAATGCTGCATTTTGTTTCTGGAATTCTCCAGCAAGGCCGAGCTTAACACCAGCTGGAAGGACTTTTTCGTGGTCGACGAATTCCAAGCTTGACACTTGCTTCTCCTTCGCTCTTTCTAATATGACCTTTTCACTCTGAGGATACTCGACTTGAGTTGAAACAAAGGCGGGGACATCCTTCTTGAAAATTCCAGTTTTGTTCCAAGCAATCGATTCTATAGTATTTCCTAACATAAACGTGTGGTCAATACCCAAGCTAGAGATCGCTGTAACAGATGGCTTTGGTACTATGTTCGTAGAATCATATTCACCACCAACACCAACTTCGTAGATTGCAGTCTCCACTCCTTCTTGCATGAAAACATGGAATGACAAAACTGTGAGGTACTTAAAGTACATTGGCTTAACGACATCCGATGGTTGGAGCGTAGGAAACTCTTCTGGAGAAGACGTGGTTGTCGATAATTTGTCCCACACCTCGAAGAAGTATTTAGCAAACTTGGTTTCGTTTATCGGAGCACCATTAATTCTGATTCTCTCTCTCACACTCTTCAAATGAGGTGAAGTGAAGAGACCAATTTTATTGGTTAAAGGAGAGCTATATTGTCTCAATATACTTTCGGTGAAAGCACATGTACTTCCTTTTCCTTTGGTACCTGTAACGTGTATGACGTTGAGTTTGTTGAAGTCTGATGGAGCATATCCTAATCTTCGAATATACTCAAAAACTTCATTGATTGATAATTCATTTCTGTTAACACTAGGACCAAGCTTGCGCATTGCTTCTATGGAAGCAAAGTTTGATTGGAGTGAATTCAATGCGTTAATAGCATCCTTATACGTTCGGGACGCTGGAATACGCATTACTGAGTCAGTCTGTGAGCTTTGACTCATATGGTGGTCGTTGGTCTTTGATAAAGAAACGGTGATCTAAAATTTTTCAGGGATTATCAACAATGTATTAGCACGTTGATTATAACCGGTCCTAACGCAATATATAAGGACTTATAATTCTCTGATTGGTAGCTTAAACTAATGTTATATGCTTGTAATCTACTCGGGCCACAGTAAGTTGAGACGAGTAATGCCTTGGGCTAAGAAACCTTAATCGTATAAAAGAGAAAGCAGGATTTTAAGGTAATAAGATACTTCAAAGTCTCGAGGAGTTGACAACAGAAGCAGTTTAACAGAACCCTGAGTACCCAAGGAATAAATACGCAAAATTGGATGTTCAGCCATAATGTCGTTATCTTATTTACCGTTGTCTTCCCACTGGAATACTGTGGTGCTACTGTAGCCAGGTTCGTTCAATTACACCCGAAGAAACAGACACATTGTCCAATAGTTATTCTCTAAGTTACAACGAACGATCATGATGCTGTCTTGTAATCCCTTCCAGTATAGTCTCCCTTTGTATACATCTTATCTGAAAACCCAAACTCTTCTCGTTTCTTTTAATGAGTCATTTCGTGCATCGACCAAAACATTTTAAAAAACTATTCTCCCCTTTATCATTGAACCACAACTTCACCAGTGCCCTAGAGTAATCCTCAACAGATTTACTACTTTGATTTATATTCCCGAGAGCTTAAGCAGATAACCAAAATGGCTTATTGACTCCGGTAACTCAAAGACATAACGGTTCACTAAAGATAAAAGGAATTTGATATTCTGAGTGGTGCAATAAGAACGAAATACGATATCCACAATGGTTGCTGTCTCTTACGTTAAATCAGAGGAACAAGAGTGCTTACCTTCCCAGGAACAAAAGGCCGCGAATACCCTCGAGATGAACTCAAATAGGGTTGACAACAAAATTTCCCATACAAACAAAGACAAGACCCCTGATTCTGAAGACGTACCATTACTCATCTCCGATCACGACGGCACATCGGACTGCGACAGCCTTTCCTCGCGTAAGAGTCAAATGAGCCCTCTGAAAATGGCACCCCCATCATCCGGTTTGCAAGTTAGAGTTGTGCAAGAACAGTCAAAAGCAGAGCGCACTCAACTAATGACCATCATAGTCAAGTATGTGGCTACAAAGATTCAAAATTCATTTCCTCCAGACTTTTCTGAAGTCAATAAACAGTCTCCAAAGGATTTGCCCTTAGACCGCTTTTTACTATTGATTACGAGCAGGTTGAGGCTAAATTTACCATTATTCATGAAGGGAATCATATATCTCTTCAGGTATATGGACATTATCTACTTGTTGAGATACTTAAATCAATCTAACAATACAGCCAACTCCATGGAAATGGGATACGAATTGAAAAAATTGATAATAGGATGCTTCAAGTTAGCAATTTTACGAGAGCAGAGGCTTGTTCTGTTGAAGGTCAGTAAAGATTTGGCTGTGATTCACAACAACCATAACTGGAGTACCATAACTGGTCTTCCTAACTCTGAAATAAATTCAATTGTGAGGAACATTATGGGCAAGATGAACGGAAAATTGAACATCAAGAATAGTGAGTTGATCAAACTCAAACTGGAAATTTTCCGTTTTGTGAAGATGGTTGCACAAGAAGTATAGATTTCGCTCCTCGATCTCTTATGCCGATCTGAAATGCTCGGCTCGCATGACTTCTTCCTTATGATTCGATTAATTTGTGAATCTTGATGGTGTACTGAAGGTCCGCACAAATTGACGTGCTAAACACTTCCTAGATGGAATAGGGATTTTGAAAAGTACACTGTCCGAGGTCTTTAAGAGGGCTTCATCGATATGTTCTTTGTAAAGGTAAAGGCAAAGACCACTTCATGTATATTATTTTGTATAGTAAATTTTCTTTTCACATAAATTGACCCAATTAGGAAACATTCCGGAAAGTAGAATTCGGCCTCCGGTCTGATGACAATTTTCTTTAATCACGTGATATGTGAGTCATTTTTTATTTTTGTGGTCTGCTGAATTTCTTCTGTCCTGCATATTCATCTAGATAAGGCTCCTGGACCTCTGACTCATTTTATCGCTAGAGCATTTTTACCTTATCGTTGCTTGTTTTCGCACACAATGACTACATCGCAAATTTTTCGGCCCCCAGGAATTTTTAGTCAGCGTAATCGGTGTGAATCACAGTCGATGAATTTTTCAAAGGTATATAAAACGCAAGAATTATCCACTTTTAGAAGTCCAATTATCCTCAAAGAAAATGTCTGTTGCATCTAATCCATACGGCCCTCACCCATCCGACTACTTGTCGAATGTTAACAAGTTCGAAGTTATCGAGTCTACCCTCAGAGAGGGAGAACAGTTTGCCAACGCCTTCTTCACCACTGAGAAGAAGATTGAGATTGCTAAGGCCCTTGACGACTTCGGTGTCGACTACATTGAGTTGACTTCCCCAGTTGCCTCTGAGCAGTCCAGAAAGGACTGTGAGGCTATCTGTAAGTTGGGCTTGAAGGCAAAGATCCTTACCCATATCAGATGTCACATGGACGACGCCAGAGTTGCTGTTGAGACTGGTGTTGACGGTGTCGATGTTGTCATTGGAACTTCCCAATTCTTGAGAAAGTACTCTCACGGTAAGGACATGAACTACATTGCCCAGAGTGCCATTGAAGTCATCGAGTTTGTCAAGTCTAAGGGTATTGAAATCAGATTCTCTTCTGAGGACTCTTTCAGATCTGACATTGTTGACCTCTTGAACATTTACAGAACTGTCGACAAGATTGGTGTGAATAGAGTTGGTATTGCCGACACTGTTGGTTGCGCTAACCCTAGACAGGTCTACGAGTTGGTCAAGACTTTGAAGTCTGTTGTTTCCTGTGACATTGAGTGCCACTTCCACAACGATACCGGATGTGCTATTGCTAATGCTTACACTGCTTTGGAGGCTGGTGCTAAGTTGATCGATGTCTCTGTGTTGGGTATTGGTGAGAGAAACGGTATCACTCCATTGGGTGCCTTAATGGCTAGAATGATCACCGCTGACAGGGATTACGTGTTGTCAAAGTACAAATTGCATAAGTTGAGAGACTTGGAGAACTTGGTTGCTGACGCTGTTCAAGTTAACGTTCCATTCAACAACCCTATCACCGGTTTTTGCGCCTTCACTCACAAGGCTGGTATTCACGCAAAGGCCATTCTTGCTAACCCTTCCACTTACGAAATCTTGGACCCATCTGATTTCGGTTTGACCAGATACATTCACTTCGCCAACAGATTGACTGGTTGGAATGCTATCAAGTCTCGTGTCGACCAGTTGAACTTGCACTTGACCGACGACCAAATCAAGACTGTCACTAACAAGATCAAATTGTTGGGAGACGTGAGACAATTGAACATTGATGATGTGGATTCCATCATCAAGGACTTCCACCAGGAACAAAACACTCCTGCTCTCAAGCCACAGGCAATCAGCAACGATGACATTGTTGATGAGCCTGCTGTCAAGAAGCAGAAGTCGGAATAATTGATTATTCCATAGCATGAATGGGGAGCAAGACTCCGTACGATACAACAAAAATGGTTTATATATTTAGTGCTTATTCAAAATCAAAGCCGGTTATTTCCAATTGTAGTGCTTATCGAATATTTATTCAACGATTACCATAGAATGTTCAATTCTAAGGGTCCCCTATTGTTAAACGTTCGGGTAGAGGCGAAATATTCACGCCGACTTTGGATCCGCTTTTTTTGCCGATTACAGCCGGTAACTCCTCACGGCGATCCCCAACAATTGAATTTGCTGGGGTACATGAAAGCTTATACTCTGAAAGGTACTTGGTTGGCGACCAAAAGCTGTCACCTCTATTCTATTAAATGTTCACCCCCATTGAGAACAAACGGCTCAAACCGCGGTTCCTGAATGATAAAGTTTCTTACCTGTGATTTTTTTTTCTTAAGGTGCGAGTTGGGGTGTTCCCCGCAAAGTGCACACGGTCAGAAAATCGTATAAAGACGAAGCAATCCGCGTTGTTCAACGAACTCAAGCGAAAGTTTTTGACGTTTTAATATACTTTCTTGGCAAATTACTTCTAGTACACTATGGGATACGGATACGGATATGAAAAGGGTTTCTTGGGCATGCAACGTTTCGACGGGTTGCAAACCCCAAAGCCTTCTGGCTCGCAACTTGTCTTGCAAGTCGAGGCTGCTGGTTTGTGTATGAGTGACCCTCACGTCTTGATTGCAGGTCCAATGAAGAACCGTCTTCCAGACCCAGAGAAGTTCATCATGGGTCACGAAGTCGCTGGTCAAGTGTACGAGGTTGGTCCTGGTCTTGAGGGCAACGAATTGTACAAGAAGGGTAAGAGATTCTGCCTTTTTATTGGTCTCTCCTGTGGTGTCTGTTACAACTGTCGTAATGGTAAGGACAACGCATGTACCATCACTAACCATGCCTATGGTTTGAACCACGATGGTGGCTTCCAGCTGCACATTTTAATTGACAACTTGAGAACTTTGTTGCCAATTCCAGACGGAGTGTCCTATGAAGATGCTGCTGTGGCCACCGACTCTGTTTTGACTCCTTACCACGCCATTCAGAAGGTGCAACACATCCTCAAGCCAACTTCTAAGGTCGTTGTTTTCGGACTTGGTGGTTTGGGTTTGAATGCTATTCAAATCTTGAAGAACTACAACCCATATATTGTGGCCTGTGATGTCAAGCCTGATTTGGAGAAGCACGCACGTGCCCTCGGTGTTGACGAGTTTTACACCGACATTACCAAGTCGAATCACGAGATCGAGTCTTTCGATTTCTGCTTCGACTTTGTTGGTATCCAACCTACAAGTGACGCTTGCCAAACTTACGTCAAGAACCAAGGTAAGATCGTGAGTGTCGGCTTGGGTAAGTTCAAGTTGTCCATCAAGAACTACGAGTTGGCAAGAAGAGAAGCTGAGTACATTTTCTGTTTCGGTGGTACTTCCCAGGAGCAAATTGAGTGTATGGAGTGGATTGCAAAGGGTAAGATTAAGCCAATCTTAACAGTTCAAAATTTCGAAGACTTGCCTGACTGGGTCGACAAGTTGGCTTCAGGTGAAGTGGAAGGTAGAGTCGTCTTCAGACCTGCTAAGGATTCCAAACTTTAAACTGCTTACGTGAGTGTATGGCAGGTCCATTTACTTTCCTTGAGTACCTTGGGCATTTGTTAGTATTTAGTTGTAAAGTAGAGCATTAGGGGAAATAAAAAGAAGGGTGTTAAACTGTACTTGTAGATGGAAATCGTTGAAGGTGATTGGCGTCACGTGTAAGTGTAGAAGATTTTCATTCCCGATTCGAAATTGTTCCAATTGCAAAATCGACCACCATGGCAAAAAAGGGAGCTGGAGAGAATTCAAAGAAAGCGGCAGGTAATGCTCGCAAAGCAGAAACTGCTAATAAGAAGAAGCAAGCTGCTGCCTCAGCTGCTGAAGCCGCCGAGGCAGCTGATTGGGAAGAAGGTTCCAAAAAGGGAAACAAGAAAAAGGAGGATGCCGAATTTAAGAAGCAAGAACTCGCAAGAAAGAAAGCAGAACGTGATGCTTTGTTGCAAGCGGAGGAGGCTTCTATGCCTTCGAAGCCATCCAAGTCTAGAGGTGCTGAAAAGGTCGCAAGTAGGAGGGCAGGAAAGATCGACGACTTCTTGGACTTCAACAAGGCTCCTTCTGACTTGAGTGCAAGTGGTATCGACAATGCTTTAGAGGCTTTGAGCTTGACAGGAAGAGATGGTGGTGTTAGCACCAAGGACATTGACAAGCACCCTGAAAGAAGAGTCAAGGCTGCATACCTTGCTTATGAGGAGAGGAGATTGCCCGAGTTGAAGGCCGAACACCCAGGCTTAAGACAACAGCAATTGAAGAACATGATCAACAAGGAATTCCAGAAATCTCCAGAAAACCCAATGAACCAAGACACCAATATCAAATACAATGCTAACAGAGATGAAATCGAGAGCAAAAAGCAGGAAGTTAGACTGGCAAGAGAGAGCAAGTTTTCCTAAGCGGTCATTCACAGAGAAATTAGTTTTGTTTTTAGTAAAGCGTTGATACGTTAAATGACCCGACTTTGTAGAGTTAAGGACTTCCGAATCGAGAATTATGTAACTATATCTACGTGAGGTTCTTTAGTGACTTCATGGAAAAGCGCTCAGAATTTTAAAGCCTTCACGCAGCAAAATACCAGGTACAAGGTGGCGGACTTCCTGGACATGGAGGAATTTGAATCCAGATTAATAACTCTATGGTTACATTCTGAGTGAGCTCTTATTTTTAGCCGGCAAGCTTTTAAAACCTTCTTTTAAAGGTTATATCCGTAACTTCGTGAAGCATCAGATTTTCAACGGTCCATCTGGTGCGATCGTTTTGCTGCAAATGTACGGAAAAAATTTCGCCCCACTCAATTTTTCGAAAGTATAAATACTTCAAAATTTCCAGAAAACAGGTACCCAAAAAAAAGCACCGAAGAGTTCACAATCAAAACACAAAAGACTAAGCTCGATTTGATACTAGCGTTCCAAATACAACTCATCTATTCCACTCCATTGACTAAGAAGTGGAAAATAATGTTTTAAAGCGAGCAATTACTACAACGATCATCTCCACAAAAGAACGCGCATAGCATTAATATGTCCAGACTAGATAGATTGGTCGTGTTATTGGAAACGGGGTCAACACCGTTCATCAGGAACACCGCCGCCGACCAATTGTCAGACCTCGCCAAGAGTCACCCAGAAGACATAATCAGTTTATTGGGTCGAGTTTACCCGTATCTCAAGTCCAACAAATGGGAGACAAGAGTATCGGCCGCACGTGCATTTGGTGGCATTGTAAATCATGCCCAAGTTTGGGATCCAAACAACGAATCAGTTGACGAATTACCAGAGGTGAAGATGGAAGAAGAAGACAGGATAAAAATAAAACAAGAACAAGATGAGGAATTGAAGAAAATGGATGACAACATATCGAATTTGGTCGACTTTGAATCGTTCAATTTGCACGAACTTTTGAAATCAGGGAAGAGATTCTTAGCTCTGAAGCCAGATGAGGAAGTGGAAGTAGATGAAGACTCACTCTTTGGGAAACTAAAGAGGCACAAAGCATCTATAATGAGCGAAATCAAACAAGAGGATACGATAAAGTCAGAGTCCTCCGATTCCATATCGCCTTCAACAACGCCACCGATCAAGACTGAAGAAAAAGAGAACTTGAAGGATAAGTCAGTGTCAAGTGCACGTCTCAAAGCGATGCAAAAACGGAGAGCAAAAGCAAGCGCAAAGTCAAACGCCAATAAGATCAAACCGGTTGACATTTCTCAGTCCTCAATATCAAGAAAGATGGTCGAGAATGGTGATAACGTTGCTGCGAGCCCAAGCGAAAGTGGAACTCCACAATTTGACGTCACTTCCCAACAAGGAGGCGAAAAGCTTGTGGTAGAGACAAAGTTGCCTGAGTTGTCGCCACTTCTCTCACAGCATGCTAAAGTGGCGGGTCTTGTTTGGCAATTCCAAGGTGTCTACGAATTGCTTGCTGCTGACTTGTTTGATGACAAGTGGGAGATTAGACATGGCGCTTGTCTCGGATTGAGAGAGCTAATCAAAAAGCATGGAAGTGGTGTCGGTCGCGTAATGAAGAAGTCGAAAGCTGAAAACGACAGCAACAACGGAGCTACTTTAGAAGATTTAGCAGTCCGCTTATGTACCTTGTTTCTGTTGGACAGGTTCGGAGATTACGTTTCTGACACTGTGGTGGCACCAGTAAGGGAATCAGGAGCTCAAACATTGGCAGCATTGTTGTTTCACTTGAATGACGTTGTTGTACTTAAAACATTCAACTGTCTTTATGATTTAGTGCTACAAGATGGAGTGGTTCCAAAATGTTGGGAAGCCAAGCACGGTGGTATGCTTGGTGTGCGGTATTTTGTCAGTGTCAGAACTGATGTCTTAATTAATAATAATGAGATCCTCGACCGTGTCGTGAGCATGGTATTGCATGGTTTACAAGAGAGTGACGATGACGTTCAATCAGTTTCGGCGTTGACCTTAACCCCGATTGCATCACAATTTGTGACAACGCGGAAGAATTTGATCCAAACCGTTTTGGACGCAATTTGGGATTCATTGATTAATTTGAGAGATGACCTCTCGGCATCTATTGGTTCAGTGATGGATCTTTTGGCTAAGCTCTGTACTCGTCAGGAAGTTATTGAGATAATGGAAAAAAGTGCGAACTCAGAGGATGTGACTATGATAGACGGTGATGACGAGAGCAAGAAGTCATTTGAAAACCTCGTTCCAAGATTGTACCCATTTTTGAGGCATTCGATTGTTAATGTTAGAAAAGCGGTGTTACGAACCCTTCTTGAGTTTTTGTCTATCAAAAACCCCAGCACGAAAACCTGGATAGATTCCAAAACAGTTCGTTTGATTTTCCAGAATTTGCTTGTGGAACAAAACCCTGAGGTCTTGAAGTTGTCCTCAATGGTATATGATAACCTTTTGAGTGAATTCGCAAAACCGGAGAACAACCTTCCGCCAATTGAAAATATCCTTGAGGAACATTATGAGCCGTTGCTCAGCTTACTCATGACTCCAATCGGTATCTCAAGACACAACTATCAAATGAACACTTCATTAATAATGAGGCCATCCGGACAGAATCTCGGAAACCTTGACCTCAATGACGGCACTTCTAAAAAGAGGAAGATCCCTGAAGCTGACCTTTCACAAATCGGATTGATGGAAGATTTGAAAGTCAACATCGACGCTCCTATTTTTAAAGGAGACGTTATGCTTCTCGGTTATGATACATTCATCGCCACAAGGAGTGCTGCAGCCCATGCATTTGGTTGTACGTTAGCATACACTGAAACTGAAAGTATTCAAACTAGAATTTTTGAAACCATCTTGCAGCACTTGAGATCGCCCCACGCGACTCCAAGACTACTTGGAGCCCTCATTATACAAGAATACTGTTCATCATTGACTTCAAGGAATGTTGGAGTTCCGCAGTCTGCAAAAGACTCTTTTAGTGAACCTATTATGCTGATTTTACAGACCCCTTCACAATTGCCGTTCTTCCGTGAACTTGTTCCAACGTTAAAGTCTGTAAGGACATCTTGCTTGCAGTTATTTGATGTCTTCATCTCCAATGCAAAGGTCCCCCCTGCCAAAATTCCTCAGCTTCCCGTTGTGGTTCAAGGAGAGGCTGAAGCAGGACCCGCTGCATTTGGAATTGAAAATGCTGAAAAGATTGTTAATGAGACTTTTTCGAAATTGAAAAAGTCATTGTCAGCAACGTATCGCATTTCGGCAAATCAAGCTCTTGAAGACGCTAAGCACAGGATTGGTATTGCTATTGATGAAGCTTCTTCCATACGGGTTCACCGGACTACTGGTATTCTTGCAGCTTATGCAGCTTCAATGTTGGCCTTAACTGGTATTCCTCCGAAACTCAATCCAATTATCAGATCTTTGATGGACAGTGTTAAGCAAGAAGAGACGCATTTACTCCAGGAGAAATCTGCAGGCGCAGTCGCTAACCTCATTGCGGAATTAAATAAGGCAGGTAAGAAGGGTGTCACAGATAAGATTGTGAAGAATTTGTGCGCCTTTTTATGTGTTGATACCTCTGAGGTGCCTGAGTTCCTACACAACGTGGACGTCAAGTTGAACATCCTCTCATTACGTAAAGAAGAGGCAAAGACCGATCCTGCTGACGTTGCGGCTCATGAAAAGGCTGTTCATGAAGCGAAAATCAAGAGAAGTGGATCTATTATGGCTTTAGTAGCTTTGGTTAAGATTTACGATGACAAGTTATTTGATGAAGTTCCAAAGTTGAAAGAAATCATGTTAGAGCCTTTGCAATATTTGGAAACCCTCTCCACTGCAGAAGTGGCCAAGGATCCATTAAAGGGTCAGAGTATAGTGGATGCATTAGGTGTCGTTAGAGCTTTGCTTCCTGTCTTGCACAAGTCATTGTGTGCTGAAATTACTGATAAAATGCCTTCGCTCATACCGGGGCTCAGGTCGGAGTATTCTGTCTTCAGATACTCAACTGCAAAATGTTTAGCGACAATCTGCTCAGTTGCCCCCACTGCTGCTTTTACTTTCCTTGTCAAGTTTGTTCTTCCGATGTTGAACAATGCTGGTGAAGTTAAGGAAAGACAAGGTGCTATTGAGACAATTTATCACATTTCGACTACTATGGGAGCGGGCATTCTTCCTTACATTGTCTTTCTTATTGTTCCAGTATTAGGAAGAATGAGTGATGCCGATCATGACGTGCGTGTTCTCGCCACGACATCATTTGCTGGAATTATCAAGTTGGTGCCATTGGAAGCAGGTATCCCTGATCCGGAAGATATGCCCGAAGATTTGCTCGCAGGTAGAGACAGGGAGCGTGATTTCATCCAGCAAATGATGGATCCAACCAAAATCAAGCCATTTGATCTCCCAGTGACTATTAAGGCGACATTGAGAAAATACCAGCAAGAAGGTGTGAACTGGTTGGCGTTCTTGAACAAGTATCATTTGCACGGAATTTTGTGTGACGATATGGGTCTTGGTAAAACTTTGCAGACTATTTGTATAGTATCTTCTGACCATCACATGCGTGCTGCCAATTTTGAAGAAACAAAGAGCGCTGAATTCAGAAGATTACCTTCCTTGATCATCTGTCCTCCTTCTTTGACTGGTCATTGGGAACAGGAAATCAATCAATACGCACCGTTCTTGAAGGTCTTGGTTTACGCTGGTGGACCGAGCGTGAGAGCTCCTCTTCGCGCACAGATACCAGATGTGGATATTGTGGTTACATCCTACGATGTCTGTCGTAACGATGTTGAGCACATCACTGTGCAAGACTACAACTATTGTGTTTTAGATGAAGGTCATATTATCAAGAACGCAGCATCTAAACTCACGAAGTCAGTTAAACGCGTTCGTGCCGAACATCGTTTGATTTTGTCCGGAACTCCAATTCAGAATAATGTTCTTGAGTTGTGGTCATTGTTTGACTTCTTGATGCCTGGATTTTTAGGAACAGAGAAAGTTTTCCATGAAAAGTTTGCCAAACCCATTGCTGCTAGCAGAAACAGCAAAACTACTTCTAAGGAACAAGAAGCTGGAGCACTCGCTCTTGAATCTTTGCACAAGCAAGTACTTCCTTTCATGCTCCGTCGTCTTAAAGAAGACGTTTTGTCTGACCTTCCTCCTAAAATTATCCAAGACTACTACTGTGAATTGAGCGATTTACAGAAGGAATTATACAAGGATTTTGCAAGAAAACAGAAGTCCACTGTTCAAGATGAAGTGAAAAATGATAAAGGTGAGGATAAAGATGCAAAGACTCACGTTTTCCAAGCCTTACAGTATATGAGAAAATTATGCAACCATCCTGCTTTGGTGTTGTCTGCAGACCACCCCAAGTTTGATGAAGTTACTCAATATTTGACCTCAACAAAGTCCGAGCTCCGCAACATTGAACATTCGCCTAAGTTACTTTCATTGAAGACATTACTCTTAGAGTGTGGTATTGGAGTAAATGACTCCGACTATTCTTCAGCGAAGTATAAGCAAAAGCAAAAACAACAACAGATTATTGGAGCCGACGGAGTGATATCTGAGCATAGAGCACTTATTTTCTGTCAATTGAAAGACATGCTAGATATCGTTGAAAATGAATTGTTGAAGAAGCATCTTCCTTCGGTTTCCTATATGAGGTTAGATGGAAGTACGGATCCGCGTGATAGACAGTCAATTGTTCGCAAATTCAACGAAGATCCCTCTATTGATGTTCTTCTCTTAACTACTAAAGTTGGTGGTTTGGGTCTCAATTTGACAGGTGCAGACACCGTCATATTCGTTGAACATGATTGGAATCCGATGAACGACCTTCAAGCAATGGACAGAGCCCACAGATTAGGTCAGCAGAAAGTTGTGAATGTGTACAGATTGATTACGAAGAATACTTTGGAAGAAAAAATTATGGGCTTGCAAAAGTTCAAGATGAATATTGCATCGACAATTGTCAACCAGCAAAACGCAGGACTTTCGTCAATGGATACAAACCAGTTGTTGGATTTGTTTGATGTCGATGAGAGTACTACGAAATTGACGCAAGAAGTTGAAAAAGAAAAGGATGTACCTGAGGATGTTGCAGGCGGTCTTACAGGTAAGGCAGCAGGTGCAGTTGGTGAACTAGCTGATTTATGGGATGAGTCCCAATATGAAGATGAGTACAACCTTGATAATTTTATCAAGACGCTCAAATAAGATGTATAGTACGAATATTGGACACTTCCTAAAGCATTGTAGAAAAACGCAAGAATATATTGCTTATGTAAGAGACTTGAATATTTGGCGATGCTTACTTTGCAGCAAATTTTTTGCCAACCACAAGAATGACTTTGGGGGAATCTCGAGCTAGAATTGCGAAGATAGAGGAAGAGGCTATTGCATCTTTACCGTATCTTACCTCTGATGAGAAATCTTCCACTCTTCGGAGTGCAGAGGAGGTTGTCTACAACAAGGCGGAACCTACACAAGCCATTGCTGTGAAACCATGGGTTCACTTCGTTGCTGGAGGTATCGGAGGAATGGCTGGAGCCGTTGTTACCTGTCCATTGGATGTGGTCAAGACAAGATTACAATCAGATGAGTACCACACAATTTATAATAAAACTCCAAAGTCTTCCAATCCTATAATGAAGACGTTTCAGCATCTCAAGGAAACAGGGCAAGTCATTCAAGGTTTGTACGTCAACGAAGGTCCACGAGCTCTCTTTAAAGGTTTGGGCCCGAACTTAGTTGGAGTGATACCTGCTAGATCCATCAACTTTTTCACTTATGGTGCAACGAAGGACTTTGTAACTAAGACCTTTAATGAAGGGAAAGATGCGACATGGGTACACTTAATTTCGGGAATTAATGCTGGATTCGTGACTTCGACCGCAACAAACCCTATCTGGATGATCAAAACTAGATTGCAACTTGATAAGACGAAAGAAAAACATTACAAAAGTTCTTGGGAGTGTTTAAAATACATTATTAAGCACGAAGGAATAGGAAGTTTATATAAGGGATTAAGTGCTTCCTATTTAGGAGGAGTCGAGTCCACTTTGCAGTGGGTTTTATATGAGCAGATGAAGATCTTTATTCATAAAAGATCCCAAAAGCTCCATGGAAAAGATGGAAAGTCGAAGACAACTCTGGACCATATTTACGAATGGTCAGCGCGTTCTGGTGCCGCTGGTGCAGCTAAGTTCATTGCTTCATTAATCACATATCCACATGAAGTTGTTAGAACAAGATTGAGACAAGCTCCCCTTGAGTCAACAGGCAAATTAAAGTATACTGGCTTGATTCAGTGCTTTAAGCTAATTATCAAGGAGGAAGGATTGGCTAGCATGTACGGTGGTTTGACACCTCATTTGTTGAGAACAGTTCCAAACTCGATCATTATGTTTGGAACTTGGGAATTGGTCGTCAGATTGTTGTCCTAGATTGAGATGGTGGTGTTGTTGCTTGTAAATTTATATCCCACGGTTTTGGTAGGTTTCTTGTATATATTAACAGATTGAGGGAAATATGGAGATGACATAGAATAGTAGCAAACAGTCAATTAAGTCTTTGCCTTTTGTAGGTTTCTTCATCGCTCGCAGGTTGATCATCGTCACTTGAATCGTCGTTCAAAGTTGGATTTTCGTCTCCTTCCGTATCATCTTTCGATATACTTGAATCTTCCTTAGTTGATATGACATCTTGCGTGGTATTGTAAACTTGTTTGTAAAACATCGGTCGTGGCCCATCAGGAAATTCAATTTCCGATTCTTCAACTTTATAGTCATCTCCAAGACTACAATTTCCGTTAGGCTTTGAATCAATAGTCAAGTTTGGAAGCGGATTCATCAACTTGTGTTGCAAGAACGATTTGGGAATCTTTCCTAGTGGGTTGAGTTCTGCATTGAAGTATACTGATTTTTGTCCCCAAAGTCTAGTATCTCGGGCCTTCTTAGATCTCTCTGTCTTCTCTAGGCCCTCCAAGAATGGGGCCAACTTTGCCTCATGTAAATTGTTTTTCCTGATAAAGTCCCAGTCTTGTTTTAACGACTTCAAATGCTTCAAGTCTCTTTCATTAGTACCATCTTCAAGTCTTTTTATTTTGTAGTAAAGTTTTATGGGGTCCACATTTGTAAGCTTTTCCAAGTTGAAGCTTCGCTTTTGGCGCAGTTGAACCTTCTGTTGCTGCTTTCTTTCATTCTTTCTGATCTCCGCTGATAATGACCAGTTCCCTCGTATCATGCTTGGTGGAGATTTTTGCAGATAAAAAAATAACTAGACTCACATCATGAACCAAACCAACGGAAATCCACAGGTGGCCGTCGATAACTCACAGATCCCTAATGACTCCTTGGAGTCTGTACGAAATAGATTGAACCAGATACACTCCTCCTTGAGGAAGCTTTCAGACCAAGTGAATCATCACAACCGATATCCAACCAAAGTAAAATTGCCAACATATGCTCACTTTCAGAACCAGTTTCAGGTGTTAATTACCCAGCTCCACTCCATCGCGGTCAACTTGAGCAATAACGACGAGCTATTGAAATCAACGAACGTTTACCCTATCCCGTCGTTTCCAACAAGTCAGCATGAGGGCTTGGTGACAACATTACTTCGTAAGAAAGTACTTCCAGAGGTTGACGAGTGGATAGACAAGGCATTAAAAGATCTGGCATCATCTACAACGACAGATATAGATGAGCTTTCAAGATGGTGTTTCGTGAAGGTGCAAGAATTGAGGGATGAATTTCAATTTTATGGCTTTCATACGGCAGAAGAGCAGGATTACATGGAAACGGAGGAGGGTAAGAAGGAAACCGCGTTAAAAAAACAAGCAGAAGCCGAGAGAGAGGCCAGAGAAACCAAGATCACCGCACTGGGAAACTCAGCTTTGACCCCAAGCCAGGTTCAAAAATTTTTATGTCAAGGTGTTTTATGATGAATATTGAAAAAGCGCTCTATGATGTGTTAAAACTCACAATGTCTCATCTAAATTTGCTCTATTAACAAGATCACTCCTCCGAGTGTTTCAATGCATGTAAGCGAACAATGCAATTATTCGAGATCGTACCAAGCACTGTAGAAATACAATATTGCAAAAATGAAAAATGCAATTCCACCTCCAATAGTGACATTTCTCATAGAAATCTTCTTTGCCAACAACTTACCACCAACACATGCTGCAGCTGTGCAAATGAAATGCCCAACAATAGCACCCAAAATGACAAACCAATAGTCAGAGCCAGCAGCCATCGCAATTGTTGCAATTTGAGACCTGTCTCCCCATTCCCCCAAAAAGGTCATCACGAAAACCTGAATCCAGATTGGAGACAAGACGAACAGCATTAGGTTTGTGACCTGATCGCCAACATCCTTATACCATGTACCTTTGACAGCGGTTGTGCTATTCGCAATGCCACCAGATTCTAAATCGTTCAAGTCCGAGTTGTGTTCTGTCAGTGCGATCTCTTCCTCGACCTCAGCCAATTCTTCTTCTACTCCCATATCTCTTGACATGTGTAACCCTTCGTTCAACAATCTATACCCGAAAACGAGGAAAAGGAGCGAGGCCAAAAACTGGGTTATTCTGCGAGATAACAACGCTGGTAACGCGTGTCCAACAACACCAGAAAGCACTGTCATTATTGCCAACAGAATAAATGCTGCTGAGAAAACCACATAACGTGAATGTTTCATGGCCATCAATGCAGCAATGAGGAAGGTTTTATCTCCAATTTCTGACACGACAATCATTGAAACGGACATCAAGAAAGAGTTGTAGTTTGAGGTTCCTTCGTCTTCCAGATCGTCCACAGTAGGTGGTTGTAATGGTCTCTTGGCATGTGAGGGAGTAGGATGGTTGTCCTCATCCTCAAGGGGTTGTACACCCAACTTACCCGTACCTTTCTTTGTAATATCGATGATATCATTGGTGGTAGGCGCAGCACTATCCTTGAGTGCTTTGCTTACAGCTCCCTTCTTAACCGTTCCATCGTATGCAGAAGAACCTGTTGAAAGGGCAACTGCGACAGTCGAGAGGGTGCTGATGTAGACGAGATACTTGGTTAACCTCATACCTGTAATGAAGAAAATTGGAACTCTTCCACTCCGAGATAATGGAAAAAAAAAATAAAAATAACAGCTAAGTGACAGAATTGCCGTGGATCTACGTGGTTCATTCAGCAATGCTGACTATCTGATCAGAATTTTTTTACATTCCTACGTCTATGGATGTCATTGCTTGGATCTCAGCTAGGTGAAAACCGATCTTCTCGTGTATTTATGCGTATTGTCTTTGACAGTTGTTCACTTCTTGCTTACCAATCGTCCAAATCCTAGAAGACTCGGAGTTCGTCGGAGTTTCCCTTGAGCGATTGTATTAGAGCTTTTTCTTGTAGGATGAGTGTAATCTAGCTCAAAGGTCCAACTTGGCTGAAGGGCGTTTCCTTCCTCTTTAAGTTCATTCGTACTTTGCTATTCATTTGACTATTAAATATCACGTATATTCTAATGCAGCTTCCATCACATGGAATTCTCCCCTAATTTAACCATTTTTATAATTTTTAAAACGGATTAGTGGTGTGCAGCTGGTAATGGGTTGTCGATAACCTTACCATCTTTAATCTTACCACCATCAACCCATCCACCATGTCCGACAGGCTCATGCTCCTTCTTGTATTGGTTGATTCTCTCGATCATGACTGGCTTGAAAGACTTGATCAAACCCTGGACAGGCCAAGCAGCGGCATCACCCAAGGCACAAATGGTGTGACCCTCAATCTCCTTGGTCAATTCAAAAATCATGTCGATTTCACGCTCAGTAGCCTGACCCTTGTAAAATCTGTCCATCATTCTGTTCAACCAAGTAGTACCTTCACGGCAAGGGGTACACTGACCACATGACTCGTGCTTGTAAAATGCAGAAAATCTTTGGATGGCTCTCACAATATCAGTCAGCTTGTTCATAACAATGACTGCAGCAGTACCCAAACCAGAGCCCACATCTCTCAAGGCATCGTAATCCATGAGAACATTGTCACATACCTCCTTGTTCATCACTGGCACGGAAGATCCACCTGGAATAACACCAAGCAAGTTGTCCCAACCACCAACAATACCACCACAGTGCTTCTCCAACAACTCCTTCAATGGAATAGACATCTCCTCCTCAACAGTACATGGTTCATTCACGTGGCCAGAAATACAGAATAACTTGGTACCAGCGTTTCTCTCACGGCCAAAGCCTGCAAACCAATCTCCTCCTCTTCTCAAAATAGTTGGCGCAACACTGACAGTCTCGACGTTTGCGACAGTGGTTGGTCTACCAAAGAGACCGACACCAGCAGGGAACGGTGGCTTCAATCTTGGCTTACCAGCCTTACCCTCGATCGACTCAATAAGAGCGGTCTCTTCACCACAAATGTAAGCACCCATACCACGGTGGATGAAAATATCGAAGTCGTAACCGGAGCCACAAGCATTCTTACCGATCAATCCTTCCTTGTAGGCTTCGTTAATAGCCTCCTGCAAAATGACAGTTTCGTTGTAGAATTCACCTCTAATGTAAATGTATGCAGCAGAAGCGTTCATAGCACGGCCTGCCAACAAACATCCCTCAACCAACTTGTGAGGGTCCTTTCTGATAATCTCTCTATCTTTACAGGTTCCAGGTTCACCCTCATCTGCGTTGACAACAAGGTATCTAGGACCAGGGTTCTTCTCCCATCCAGGGGGGTTCATGAAGGACCACTTAAGTCCAGAAGGGAAACCTGCACCACCTCTTCCTCTCAATCCAGACTTCTTCATTTCATCGATGATCCACTTGTCACCTTTCAATATAATTTCCTTGGTCTTGTACCAGTCACCCATCTTCTGGGCAGACTTCAAATCATGGCCATACTTTCCATACACATTCTGAAAAATACGGTCCTGGTCCTTCAATCCTCCGTGAACTCTGTTTGGATTGGAAGCAGCATCAGCGCTAGTGGCCAATCCACGCTTTATAGCAAGTTGGCGTGTCCGTAAGGAACGAAGCATGTTGATGTATTTTGAAGTCCTTAGGTTTTTTTCTGATTGGCCTTATTTGAAAAAAATTTACTGCTTAAAATTTCCCGATCGTTAATTGGGTGAATCGAAATACCTGGTGCACGTGTTACTGAGTCACGTTAAAGTTATCAAATATGGTTAAGATTCCGGGCTCCTTGCAGACATCAAAAACGGATATATATTTTAGTAATCAGTGTGGCTTTCCTCCTAACGAGATTGGCCTTACCAGCTGACTAATTGTTAGTTATATAAGAAACGTAAGAACCTCTTTAATTTACCATATCTCTCATGACTGTCGCCTTAAATAAAGCCATTGGTGCTGACTATTACATTCCTCCAGTACAGAAAGCAGTCTCCAGTGCTATCAGCGAGGCTCCGAAGCTCTTTGAGAGCTGGAAAGTTCGTGGAGTTGTCTTTCCCAACAAATTAGGACTATCGCCAATGTGCACGTATTCAGGAGATGAGAACTTGGAAGCCACTCCATTTCACTTTGCCCATTATGGTGGAATAGCATTGAGAGGTGCAGGTTTCATTATGGTTGAAGCATCTGCGGTTTCTAAAGAAGGAGCGTTCTCAGCACATGATCTAGGTATTTATACAGATGTGCAGGCACGAAAGTTGAAACCAATTACGGATTTTGCCCACACTCAGGGTCAAGTAATTGGTATACAACTCGCTCATGGCGGAAGGAAGTCGTCTTTCCATCCTCCGTGGGAAGGCAATCAAAGGGTTTGTAAGGCAGAAAATGGAGGATGGCCAGAACTCCTCGTGAGTCCCTCAGCACTACCTTTCAATACCGAGAACGATTTTCCAGTACCTAAAGAACTTACTTTATCTGAGATTGGTGCGCTTGTGAAGAAGTTTGGTGATGCTGCAGAAAGAGCAGTGTCAATTGCAGGGTTCGATTTCTTAGAAATTCATGCTGCGCATGGCTTTCTTATTAACCAGTTTTTATCTAAGATTTCGAACAAGAGGTCTGATCACTATGGAGGCTCTTTCGAAAACAGGATTAGGTTCTTGGTTGAAGTAGTCACTGAAATCAGATCGAGAATTCCCGAAACAGTCCCTTTGTTCTTGAGATTGTCAGCTTCCGATAACTTGGATCACGAGGACGCTTGGGGAATTGAGGACACGATCAAATTGGCTAACCGTGTTGCTGATCTTGGTGTAGATTTAGTGGACGTATCCTCGGGTGGAGTGAGCTACAAACTGAAGAGGAGAACAGATTCTGGTCACACGTATCCGTTCGTTATCCACGACCACTTTGCTCGGTCCTTGAAAGAAGCTTTAGGAAACAAAATCCTTGTTGGGTGTGTTGGAGGACTTGGTATCAATGCTGAAATCACCAATTCATTGTTGGAAGATGGCGCTTTTGATGTTGCTCTCGCGGGGGCACCATTCTTACAGAACCCTGGATTGGTTTGGGACTTTGCTGACAGGTTGAATGTAGACATTTACACTGCGCCACAGCTTGCTAGATTTGACGGTAAGAAGGCGAAGGCATTGCAATAACCAACACGCTACTGTGATATAAACTTTTAGACCAATATATGCCTGCGAGATTCTCTAACTTTTATAATTTTTTAGCCAAAATTTATGAAAATGTGGATAGAATTTACCAAAAGACTGGGATAGTTCCCGTGGGTGATGTTTGACATACAAGCAGTTGCACCTTTCTTTTAAATACCTTTCTTCGAGCTCAGCCATTTTTTAGTGCTTGTTTTTTCACTGTATGGAAAATGTTAGTTATGTTTAATCGTTTTTCATACTTGATCGCAGTACTATTGGCAGCGTACACGTATTATGCGATAAGAGATAGAGACAATGAAGGAACACTGACCTGGAGAAATGCTCTAGCATATGGGCTGAACAAGCTAGCATCAAACTCATACATATCCTATAAGCGACCATACCGAGATCGTTCTCAAATCGGGACGGAAAATGCCACCATTGTCATGTTGGTCAGAAACATAGAGCTCAAAGGTGCATTAAGTTCCATGAGATCTCTAGAAGACAGGTTCAATAGGAACTATCGTTACCCTTGGGTTTTCCTTAATGACGTTCCATTTGATGACGATTTTATTGAACAGACAACCATGATGGCGAGTGGTGAAACCTTCTACGAATTGATCCCTGAAGGGGACTGGGAACCACCCGAATGGATAGACGAAGAAAAAGTCAAAAGTAACTTGGAGAAAGCACTGAGTGAAGGTGTGCTCTACGGAGGTGTCAGATCATACAGAAACATGTGTCATTTTAATTCGGGATACTTCTACAAACAAAAGAGACTATTGAATTACCAATGGTATTTCAGAGTTGAGCCAGATGTCGAGTACATGTGTGACTTCCAATACGATCCCTTTGCATTGATGCGAACAAACAACAAAGTCTATGGCTTCGTCATCGCAATCCATGAATACGAAAACACCATGCCTACGTTGTGGCAAACGGTTGAGAAGTTTGTTGAAGAATATCCACATCATATACATCCTAATAATTCATTGAAATTCTTGACAACAAACGAAGACGACTTAAATCATGGGGTCTCAACTCCAGCGTCAAACACTTCATACAACCTTTGCCATTTCTGGTCCAACTTTGAAATTGCAAATCTCGATTTTTTCAGGGGAGAAGCTTACAATGACTATTTCGATTACTTAGACAAAGCTGGGGGTTTCTACTATGAACGCTGGGGAGATGCTCCTGTACATACAATTGGGTTGAGTTTGTTACTCGATAAGAATCAAATCCATCACTTTGACGACATCGGATATTACCACCCACCTTATCTATCTTGCCCAATGTCAAGCGAAATAATAGCTTCGAAGAGATGTGTCTGTCACGCTCCAGACGCTGATACAAAACCCATAGATGTTGACTTGTATAGTTGCCTCAGTCGTTGGTGGAGATATGGATCAGGCAAGACCTTCTTGAACCAAGCTGAGTATTTTTATAACACCTAGATTAATATGATATGATATAACTGTTTGGTCGTGCAAATTTGCAGCCTTTTTTTTTTTTTCTCTTCCCTCTCCATCACTTCAGATTTTTTCACAAAATTTAGTGAGATGAGCATCTAATATGGCCAGAAGTACTTTGAAGACACAATTGAAGTCTCATAAACAACAGGCTCGTGATAGCACCACGAAAGCAAAGAAGGAGAAGAAGGTGATCGAAGAACCTTCTGAGGAAGAACTCTCTCCAGAAGTTGAAGAACAAGAAGAAGTAGAAGACGATGAGGCAACTTACCAAAGTGAAGCTTTGTCGAAGAAAGAGCTCAGAAAGTTGAAGAAGTTGAAGAAGCAGATAGAGCAGGAAGTGACTGAGGAAGACTCTGATGAAGAGTTGGACTTGGAGAAGTTAGCTGCCAGTGAAAGCGAAAGCGACATCAACGACAGTTCTGATGACGATGACAGTGACGAAGAAGATGAAGATGAAAATGAAGATGTCGACGCCGAAGAAGATGAAGAAGAGGAAGACGAGGAAGTCGATGTTCCTCTTTCTGACGTTGAGCTTGATTCTGATGCTGATGTCGTCCCACATACTAAGTTGACTGTGAACAACTCCGCTGCTTTGCGCGAATCACTTGCCCGTATTGAGTTGCCTTGGTCTAAGCATTCTTTCACCGAGCACCAGTCTGTCGTGAGTGCTGAGAAGACTGAAAGTCAGATAAAAGACATTTATGACGACACTGAGAGAGAGCTCGCTTTCTATAAGCAGGGTTTGGATGCTGCTAAGCAGGCCAGAGCATCGTTATTGAAGTTAAAGGTGCCCTTTTCGAGACCTCTCGACTACTTTGCTGAAATGGTCAAGAGTGATGAGCACATGGACAAGTTGAAGAAGAAGTTGTTGGAGGAAGCCGCTAACAAGAAGGCATCCGAGGAGGCTAAGAAACAGAGACAATTGAAGAAGTTTGGTAAGCAAGTTCAGAACGCTACCCTTCAGGAAAGAGCAAAACAGAAGAGAGAGACTCTCGACAAGATCAATTCGTTGAAGAAGAGAGGAGCACATGAGTTGACCAATAACGACGACTTCCAGATAGCATTAGAGGATGCCACTCGCGAGAACGCAAGAGTGGACAAGTATAATGCTGATTCGAACAAGAGACATAAACCAAACGCTAAGAGAATGCAAAAGGACTCTAAATATGGTTTCGGAGGAATGAAGAGAGGAAACAGAAAGAACGACGCCAACTCTTCTATGGACATCACTGGTGGTTCAGACAAGAAGAAGGGTGGCAGACCTGGAAAGAGCAAGAGATCCAGAAGGCATTAAATATGGCACGCGCATATTCAAATTCTCTCATGAAGCATGGTAGTTGCCTAAATATACATTTGAATTAGCAAACTGTAGAATAAATTAGACGTCTTTCTACCCCTTTTTTACTTTGTAATTTGCTTTCTCCCTGCCTGATATCTTGACGATTGATGGAGTATTCTTTTCCTTTCGTATAAACATTTTCTGGGTTATACGACGCGAAAAAAAAAGCTCAGAACACGATCTATAATCAAGCATGGCTGTGACACCTAAAGAAAGATTTGTGGGACTCTTCTCCGAGTTGACCATCGAGTTGACCGAGATTTTGAAGTCTTACAATATGCCGCAAACCGCCATTGACTGGTTCATGAAGAACTTGGACTACAACACTCCAGGAGGAAAGTTGAACAGAGGTCTTTCAGTCGTTGACACTTACTGCATTTTGAACAACACGACAGCTACCGAATTGGATGATGTTAAATACAAACAGGTTGCTCTTTTGGGTTGGTGCATCGAGTTGTTGCAGGCCTACTTTTTGGTCGCTGACGACATGATGGACCAGTCGAAAACTAGAAGAGGTCAAAGCTGCTGGTATTTGGTCGAAGGTGTTGGTAACATAGCCATTAACGATGCCTTCATGTTGGAGGGAGCCATTTACGTGTTGTTAAAGAAGCACTTCCGTCAAGAGAGCTACTATGTCGATTTGTTGGACTTGTTTCACGAGGTTACTTTCCAAACCGAGTTGGGTCAATTATTAGACCTTGTTACTGCTGACGAAGAAGTCGTCGACTTGGACAAGTTCTCCTTGGAAAAGCACTCCTTCATCGTTATTTTCAAGACAGCTTACTACTCATTCTACTTGCCAGTTGCTCTTGCAATGTACATGTCTGGCATCAACAGTGAGTCTGACTTGAAGCAGGTTCGCGACGTTTTAATTCCATTGGGAGAATACTTCCAAATTCAGGATGACTTCCTCGACTGCTTCGGAACTCCTGAGCAAATTGGTAAGATCGGAACTGACATCAAGGACAACAAGTGCTCTTGGGTTGTTAACCAGGCTCTTTTGAAGGTCAACAAGGAGCAAAGAGAGCTCCTTGACAACAATTATGGTAAGAAGGACGATGAAAGCGAAGCAAGATGTAAGGCTTTGTTCCATGACTTGGGAATCGAAAAGATTTACCACGACTATGAGGAATCTGTGGTCGCTAAGTTGAGAACTCAGATTGACAACGTCGATGAGTCCAAGGGCTTGAAGAAGGAAGTTTTGACTGCGTTTTTGAACAAAGTCTACAAGAGATCTAAGTAAATTCGAGCTTTATTAAGTATTTAGATAAATTTGCTATACAGACAAGAACACATTCTAACTGTATACCGCGTCCAATCTCCTATAAAATAATACAATCTCAATGAAGAATTGATAGTTCTACACTTGCGACATGAATAGACGATTAGCCGTACCCATGTCTTAAACTAGTTAGCTTTATCTGATGTATTGACAATATATGCACTTAAACGGACACTCTCTCCAACTCCTCTCTACCAGCCTTCGTGTACAAGTACTCGTTGTAGTCTCTGGCCTTGGCCCAGATGTTCCAGACAATGACACCTGGGATAATGACGTACAAGGCCTGGTTCTTGGTTCTTCTGAAAGTGTTGAAAACAGAGTTGTACAAAGCACCCTTCAATGGCTTAGTGGCAAATGGAGAAACAGTGTAAGTAGTGATGTACTTCTGCTTTGGGCCACCCATGCTGCCCCACCAGCCCATGTATGTCTTTGGTCCTGCGCCACCCATATTCCTAGTAGTTAGTGTTTAGTTAAAGGTGTATGAATTTTTTTTCTGGTAATGTTTTAATTTCGAAGGTGTTATTGGCTGGAAATTCACAGGTTGGCGCTACCAATTTTCTTTTACAGAAAAACTTGAAGACCTCTTCAGGTAATTCTTGCTTCACCAACGCTCGTAAGACTATACCTTCTTTCAACAATTAAATATCCATGTAAGGCTTCTTCTACATTGTCACAGTTTATGTTCTTTTATTACACATGCCATAAGCTTTCATGGTGAAGGCACGTAACTTCATCTCTTCCAAAGTATTTATTAGTTTATAAAACCTTAACTAAGCGGCAATAGCAGCCAAACGCTTCTGGTTAGCCAATCTACCTCTCTGTCTAGAGTTCAATCTGAGCTTCTTGTCCTCCTTAGCCTTCTCGACGATCTCTTCCTCCTCGGTCAAGATCAATTCGATGTGAGATGGAGAAGACTGGTAGGCGTTGATTCTACCGTGAGCTCTGTAAGTTCTTCTTCTCTGCTTTGGAGCCTGGTTAACCTGGATGTGGGAGATCTTCAACTTCTCAACGTCCAAGCCCTTAGCCTCAGCGTTGGACTGGGCGTTGTTCAACAAGTCCTTGATGAAGTTGACAGACTTAGCTGGCCATCTAGCCTTGGTGACTTTGAACTCCTTACCCTGAGCAGTACGACCGATGGAGGAGTTGAATCTTCTGAATGGGATGGCTCTCTCGTGGTCCAAAACCTGGTCCAAGTACTTCTTAGCCTTCAACAAGTTCCAACCGCTGATGGCAGCGGCGGTCTCGGAAGTGTTCTTGAAAGAAACTCTCAAGTAAGAACCACGGGCGGAAGCAGACTTAGCTGGGTTGGCAGCCTTCGAAGCGTAACGGACCATCTTGATTGTGTTGTTGAATACTATCAAAAGAATTTTTCTTCTAAAAAAATTTCAGCTAGTCGTGAAAATTTTTTGTCGCTACTGAAAACAGAAAGAATGTCGGGCGAGATGTGCGATAATCGGACGACATTTTTAATGTTTGCGTTGCTGTAAAGGTTTTGTCGTCGTCCTGGATTGCATCCGGGCTGGTGCCCTAATATCAAACACGTGATCTATACATGCAAGTAAACCACGGCAACAGTATAAGTAACCAAAATATCTACTGGGACTGCAAAATGGGCTACAATGGTAACACACAATAGCCATGATAGTGCTTTCATCCGTATAAGAGACGGAAGTCAAACTAAGAACATCCGTAGTGGAGTATTGAAATAAAACTAATTGTAAACCCCTCGGAGTACGCATACTATAACTGTGGCTATAGAAGGACCAGTCTAAACTATACCTTCGAAAACGTCCATGCTGTTTGCGCCTTGCTTATCATGAGTGCGTTTGGAAGGAAAGCTACACTTGCAATCTTCATGAACATTAAAACCTCGTGTAAGATTGCACGTGATATATTGGATAAGTGGTGAGAAAAAACAAATAACACACTTGACAACAATCAAGACCGTGGACAAGCGAACATCAATCGCCAAGACCTTTGAAGCGAGTGAAACATTGCGAGTGCACGCGAATAAACGTGAATTGTGTATCAAGATGTCTGCAAGTCCTTCTGCGATGGAGTCGCCCTTGCAGGAAACACCAATCAACGAAACAGGTTCTCCAGAAGTGAGTGCCGCAGGTAGCGTGGTTGAAGACGCGAATTTACCGGAACAATCCAATGAAGGGGAGTCGGACCAAAAAGATTCGGAAGACTTCGCCAATTTCTTGGAATCTAACAATGACCTGCCCGCTGAAGGTGCTACCAATGAAGATTCTACGGAAAACAACGGGGGGGTATCTACAGACCTCAATTCATTAGCTCACGACAACACAGGTGGCGAAGACGTTGAAGATGGAGCTACTTCTGAAGCACCTGAAGGCTATTTTGACGGAGGCATTGACGATTCCACTGGTCCAGCCCTGATATCTGAGGCTAACCCTGATGATAATGGGTTGGAAGATCTTCTTGAAGATGAACTTCCAAACGATGAAACAAAAGTTAAAACGGAAAGTGCAGTGCCTGAAGATGCGACTGCTGAAGTCGCTTCACAAGAGCAAGTTGATGAACAAGGGGACGTTCGGATGGGAGACATAGAGCCAAATGACCCTGACGTTGCGGCAGAAGAAGTGAGTCAATCAAATGGAGATGACATTGAGATGGAAGACTCTAAGGTGGATATTGATAGTCTAGAAGGACAACCAACTATTGAAGAGAGCTCTGAATTCATCAAAACGGAGCCTGTTCAAGACCTGGAGCTGGTACCCCAGAACGTTTCAGAAGAACAAGGGCAAAGCCAGCTTGAAGGTGAAACGGATGGACAACAACCGCAACAAGAACCAGAGCACGAGTTGCAACAAAAGCAAGAGCAAGAGCAGGAGTTCGAACAACAAGAACAAAAACTTCAGCAAGTGATTGAGCAAGAGGAGCAAGAACCTGAACTCCCACCTGCAGATGCAGTGAAACAGACACATGTGATCGTCGTACCTTCGTATGCAAGTTGGTTCAACATGAAGAAAATTCACAAAATAGAGAAAGAATCTTTGCCAGAGTTCTTCGATACTAACCACCCATCGAAGTCTCCTAAAATCTATCTCAATTACAGAAATTTCATGATAAACTCGTATCGGTTAAACCCGAACGAGTATCTCACGTTGACTTCTTGCCGCCGTAATTTGGTTGGTGATGTGGGTACATTGATGCGTGTGCACAGGTTTCTCAATTTGTGGGGCCTTGTGAACTACCAGGTTCGCCCACAGTTCAAACCTGGATATGCTTTGGATCGTTTACCCAATGGCAATCTGGTCGGATTGCCTTACACAGGTGATTATCAGGTTCGTTATGACACCCCAAGAGGTTTGTTCCCTTTTGAAACCTTCAAGATTTCGCCTGAGAGAGTAGATATTTCAAAGCTCAAGAAATTGTTGAACATTGAAAAAGGTGATTCCAATGGCAAAGGAAATCAAAATGGAACTCCAAATGGCACTCCGAATGGCTTAAAGAGAACTTCAGATGAAGCAGAGATAGACAGCACATCCTCTAAAAAGTTAAAGGAAGTGTCTTGGACTTCAGAGGAGACGGCAAAGCTTTTGCTTGCAATACGCAAACACCGCGATGATTGGTACAAGGTTGCTGAATTCGTTGGTAACAACAAAACACCACAAGAGTGTATACTAAAATACCTTAGAGTTCCTATTGAAGACAGCTTCAACCCCGTCGGTGCTGCGGATTCGTCGGACAGTGCATTCAAATTGTTGAAATACGCACCGAACTTCCCTGTCAGCTCCATTGACAATCCAGTTTTGAGTAACTTGGCCTTTATGACACAGCTTGTCGATGCTGACGTCGCAAAAGCAGCAAGTGGTAAGGCATCTAAGGCTATGGATGAGAAAATCATGGAGAAAATTCGTGAAGTGTACGACAAAAATGAAGAAGAAGCCAAAAAAGATGATGATAAGAAGGCTGAAGGAGATGATAAAAAAGAACTCAACGGGTCCTTGCTGGACAAGTCTGCTTCTCCTGAAAAAGAAGGGGGCGAAGACGATAAAGAAATGATAGAGAAGAAGAAGGAGATCGCCCTTGCCTTAGAAAGAGAAAAGAAAGAAGAGGAGGAAGAGCGGCTCAAGGAGGGCTCATCCGACGTTCTTAAGGATGCTGTAACGAATACTTTTGGCATAATCGGCGCAAGGAGCCACATGTTGGCAACCTATGAAGAGCGCGAATTACACAGAATGACTGCAAACATCGTCAATAGCCAGCTCTCGAAGATCGACGTTAAGTTGAATAAGATTGAGGAGTTAGAGAGAATTTACGAACGAGAGCGCAAATTGTTGGCAAAACAGCAGGAAGAGATATTCTTGGATAGATTAGCTCTTGCAAAGTCCACTATTTCGGTGACGAAGAAGTTGGATGAGGTTGTTGGATTGCTTGAAAAAGAAGGTCAAAACGTTCCGAGTATTGCCAGTTTGTTGTCTGAAGCTAAGGGCTTATTGTATAAGCCTACGAGACAAACGTTGAAAGAGGAGACTGCAAACGAAGTCAATGACGATGCTAGTGGTGATGCAGACTTGCCAACAGAAGAGGAGTTGAAGCCTTTATCAAAGGAAGCACCACAGACATTCAAAGTATGGGCTCCGTAAGCTACTTTTCATTTAACGTTTCAACGTCAGGTGTTTATTGTATATTAATTAATTTTCCTAGAGACATAACCATCAACAAATGCACACCAGATATGGCAGATGCTCTAAAACTGGGAAGTCGCGATTTCCTTATCTAACTACTCCGCTATCTTTCAAGCCCTGATAGACTTCTGTGTCCACATATCTTCTGAGACTAACCTCTTCTGCCAATCCTCGTCTTCTCCTTGTTTTCAACATAAAATCACGAGCTAAAGACTCTTCAGGTACGGGCTTTAAAGCAGGAAGTGGGCATTCCTCGTCTAATGGATCGCCTGGAACAATTTCCCAGGTATCAAATGTTAAAAACACTGAAGCAGTACCTTGAGTGTGAAACCGCACTTCAGTTTCGAATCCAGCTGATTCAATGACTGGAATTGAACCTCTTGCTTCCACGAGATTGGTCAACGGGATCTCGAACTGTTCCAAGATTTGGCCACGACGTTCATACAATAATTTCGAGACCACATGAAGAGACCTCTCAGAACCCGTTATTGAGACTCTGTAAATAGGCTCCATCAAGCGTGGTGAAGCACTTAATATTCCTGTGTAACATGCCCGACGTGAGAGCGAAATTAGTTGAGAGGTACCACGCTGCACATCGTTAAGAACACAATCTAAGATTTTAAATTTCGTATCCCGTACTGGTTCTCCACATAGAGGACCTTCTTGAACACACCATTTGTAACCTTGCGTTATTGCATCCTTTACTGAGTATAACAATTTTTTGTCCGTCACGTCATCCTCTAATGTGTCGTCCAACAAAATGTTAGGCGAAGTGCCAACACCACTCCCAAAGCACCAGACTGACCTAGCCGCTAAAGCATCCCAACCGTAGTCGTTTCGCAAAATCTTCGCAGTTGTCTTTGAGGGTTGACGAAGACTGATAGATCCTAGCTCTATCGCACGACTTAATCTTCCGTCGTCAATTGGCTCTGCTATCACAGAAAGGGAATTATTGGCACCTGTGGTCGTGATTTTCGTGATTGAAATGTCATTTACCGTTTCACTAAATCTAGCCATTGAATCGCTGACCTTAATTTCCAAATCTGAAGCGAAGAAAAGTCTCAAATCATGCAAAACACAGTCAAGATATAACTCTCCAGGGGCACAGAGCGCAATTTCTCCACTCTCTTCCACTGAGATAGAGCTTGCGAGATATGCTTTATTGACCCTTCTGAGACCAGCGAGAAGTTGTGGAAGGTCTTTAGGATTAGCAGGTGCAACTGCAACCTTAAAGACTGATTTATTTGTTAACGAAGCCTTAGGCGATAAAGTTTGTAAAATGCTTTCACGATCGATTGTCAGAGAAAATATCGTCCCATACTTTGTAACATTGGAATCAACACCACTGACTAAAACAATTGAGCCGCTCGGGGCGCTTTCAATTGGAATCTTATATCTTCCACCTGAAAGATAAACCGCATCGACAGTTGCCAACAGATAATCTTCACTGTCTTCTTCGTAGTTTTCTCCAACTACTTTTACTGGAGATGAAGGTGTTAAGGTGCCAGAATAGACACGTACCAAAGCCATAAAGCTTGATGGATCTGAAGTTTCCACCAATTTGATGATTTCAGCTACCACCTCAGACGTCAACTTCGTAGCGAGACTAGACTTCTCTGGAGAAATGAAACTCAGTGTTACAGCTCCTACTAGGCCGTCACTGTTAGGAAATATCGCTTTGATCACGTCGCGTAGTAAATCAGACTTATCCTGGTCAAAATGTCTCTTTCCCAAATGCACTCCAAAAGTCTCCCAGAGTACTTTTGATAAATCATTAGATGTAAGGGTTTGCGTCATCACCTTATACAAAGGTTCCAAGACCATCGCTTCAAATGAACGCTTCCCACCTGTATTCGTGAGTTTTCCGTTTGCGTAATAAGACCCCCAGAGAAATGGGGAGATCTCGTCGCCTCTTATACCCAGTCTCTCATATATATGAGCAAAGCTTTGGATAGTGAATGAAAACCCTAGATTCAGGGCGAAGATCACATTATTGTTGAGTGGAGAAAACTCTGTTGTGTGAGAATAACTAGAAATTAACTCGTGATTCTGCAAATAATTCTCAACTTGTTCGAGAACATGCTCCAATTTCTCGCAAGCTTCCAGTGGTGGAAGGCGCATTTCTATTATGAGTCTATCAAGTTTGTTCAAAACTATGACGAGCAGTTTATTTTTGATAATAACCTCATCAAGCAATTGCTGATCTCGCAGAGTGATTCCTTCTACCACATCCACAACTAGCAATGCACCTTCGACATGGTCAAGAGCAACGGAGCATTCGTCGTTAAAATCTGGATGACCGGGAGTATCTATAATGTTGAAAACAAATGATCTGGATTTGTTGTCTGAAAGAAGTAATGATATTGGACTTGCCTTTATGGAAATCTTCCTGTCAATCTCCAATCTATGAGTGTCTGTATATTGTAAAGGTTGCACTTCCGTATGTGTTTGAGAAATTAAAGTGTCTATGAAGGATGTCTTTCCGGCGTGAAGGCTTCCAATAACTGCAAAATTTCGAACTCTTTCTGGTAAGGTAGACATTATAGAATGCATGTAACTTCTCGAGTAATGGAGACGTGGTAATTGAGATTCATCAATCCGTATTTCTCTGATACTGTCTTGTAGTATTACGGGTGCATCTTCATCCGGTTGCTGATATGGTTGAATATGAATGGTTTGAATGTTTGAATGTGCGATGACCTCAAGAGAATTCGAGCCCTCAATGTTTTCAGACTCTACACCATCGTCACGTTCATTGTCGGATACAATTTCGTTATCAGAATCGGAATAGTCATACCCTGAATCATTCCCGATAGGGTTGCCAAACTCATCGTAAACCTCTTCATCCATTATCTTGAAGTTTAGTTTTTTTTGTTTTACAAGAAAAGATAATGATATTTAGATCCAAGGTCCCCCATTCAACTTTGGAGAAAAGCTACAGTTCTGTTTAAAGAAATAGGTGTGAATACCGCTTTCAAGCTATCTTGCTTTTATTTTGAAATATAGTTATTATTGTACAGTTATTATATGTGTCATCAGTGAAAGTTAACAACCAACGGAAAAAGCATGCTGGTCCACTCACTGGCATTGTTTTCTTGCCAGTGGATTTACAACGTTTGGTACTTTCTCAACTCTGTCAACAAGCTTTGTAATTGGACATCGCTTACTTTGTTTCCCAAACTAGGGATCAAACTCTTCGCTTCTTCTGCATCCTCGCACTCTAATGTTCCTAACTGCGATAATTCAAAAGGATGTAATGGCTCCGACGCCAGAGCACTGAAGTCATTCAACAATTTCTCCACGGTCTCTGTTGACGATGAGTTCTTGAATCTTGCAAAGTTCGACAAGTAGTTCAAGGTCTTATGCATGATTTCATTGGAATTAGGCCCAGCCAAGTCCATGTTTGCAATCTCATCTTCTTTCTCATTTTCTCCATCAAGCATTTCGTCGTCATCCCCAGACTTTCCGCTCTTATTCTTACGTTCCTTCAACGCTGCTCTAATTAACAATCTAGCCTCGGACAAGTTCAACGCAATAAGTTGTTCTTCTTCACCACTATTTGTGATTTGAGTAAGCTGGAACTCAGGTCCCAATTTCAAAGTAGCTGCATTCTCCTCATCATCGATGTTTTGAGTTGTGGCCTTCCGCCTTCTCACACCGAGAGCACTTGTAGAGACGTTCATGAAGGAGCTGAACAGTTGTGTTTGGTTGATTTTTTTTCTATTTGTGGACGCACGACTTTATTTTTCAGAATTTCCAAAGATACATACAAATATAGAGAGTACTAAATATTCGGATGTGTAAAACTGGCTCCCCAGTTGGGTTTTATTAAAGTAACTAAAGTGTCTACCGACATGTGATAGTATTAATTATGCTGAAATGCGTTTGAAAATTGTCGTCGCGAAAGTTGAAAAGTAGACTACTGTAAAACAGTTCACCTGCCATAGCTCAACCTAAGAAGTCACAAAAGCGTGCTTAAGAGCTTCTTGAGGAGTTAATCTCTCCAATGGGTTCATGTTCAAAACTTTTTCCAAAAAGTCAACTAGCAAAAGCCGTTCTTGGCATTCCTTCTCAATCATTCCGGTTGTAACTTTCTTTGTTGGCAAGTCGTAATTTGTGATAATATCACGTAACAGACGGTGTTTGAAGTATTCCTTGTTTGGCTGTTCTTCCTTCTGCCTCTCCCTAGTGTTCTCTCTTTGCCAATTAGAATACTCCTCGAATCCTTTGATTTCATATGTGATTTTCTTCCCCGGCTCGGAACCTTTCTTGAAAAAGTTGAGCGAGTTCCTACCCACTTCTATCATATGACGGGGTGGCATTCCTAGCATGTCCACTATCTTCCAGATTTGATTATATTCTGAAGTACCTGGGAACATCGGAAGCCCAAGGAACAATTCTCCAACAATACAACCCACCAGCCACATATCGATGGACTCAGTGTAAGGCAATCCTAGAATGATTTCTGGCAGTCGATAAAATCGGCTTTGAATGTATGTGTATATCGTCTGCTTCGTAAAACACGCACTTCCGAAATCTATCACCTTTATATCAGGCTTATCAGCATGGCATAAGAGAATGTTTTCTGGTTTCAAGTCGCAATGAATCATTTGAAATCCCTTTAACTGTGCCATTGATTCGAGCAACTGTTTTGTGAAGAGCTTCACCAATTTTATATTCAACCCTTGGAAATGGTTCTGCTTAATAAGCTCATACAAGTTAGATGCGAGGAGCTCGAAGACAAGACACAAATGCTCTTTATGCATAAATGTATCGAGCAATCTTATAAAGTGTGTTCCATCAGAATTTGCATTCAAAAATTCCAATATCCGTTTCTCCGTTAAACTTTGATTCAAATATGCAGGTTTAGATTTGATAACCTTAACAGCGCACACACTTTGGTTTGCTAGGTTCTGGCATTTGACAACCTGACCAAATGTTCCCAGTCCCAACAAGTCTAGCACCATGTACTTTCTACCCTCTTCAGTTCCTAACATGTCGTTGACGTACAATATGTAGTCACTGTCCTCATTGTCAAAACCATTGTTGAATTTTGGCTCCGATGGCTTCGTAAGAACTCTGCGAGGGTTGGTAGTCTTTGAATACTGAAACTTTCTAGGCTGGCAGATAGCATACAGCTCAGAAAGGTAGACCAGCAAAGCATTAAGAGGTGATATGTGCATTGAATTGATTGAACACCTTCTGTACTTCGGTTGATGATGAACTTTCGGGTGCAAGTCATTCTTTGAGGTGACTTTAATTGCTCTAGGAGCAGGTACTCTTTGCGGTCCTCTAGGTAACGGTTGTTGATAATACGAAGGTGATCTGCCAAATCTTTGCACAAAAGGTTGATACGACGCCCCCACCTGTACAGAAGACCTTCTTGTGGAGACAGGGGGTGCCAATTGATATCTGAAACTGTTGTTATTATTCGCAACATTACCATTCGTTCCCTGGAATGTGTCCGCCGCTACACTCATCCTCCTGTCTGGGCCTAAATTCACCTCCTGGGAAGTGTAGTACTGGTTGAAAGGGTTGTCAGCACGAGTAGGCGGGTGTATGAAGGGCTCGCCATCCTCATAGGTCGTTGGAAGTTGCTGATTGGCATAAGAAACTCTCTTCAGGTTGTGTACTTGCAGGCCCTTGTTGGGTAACTGCTGTGAAAACCAAGGATCCTTGAATCCTGGTCGCAACTGAGGGGGAGGTAAGGACTGCCCCTGAAAATCGGATATCATGTTCAGATAATTGTTATTTGTTGGGCTTTGTGAGTAACCATTAGCCTCCTGGTCGTACATAGGCGGTAAGTGCCAGTTTCCTCCGACAGAGTTGTGCCTGTTGAAGTTGTAAGACATGTGTTTATGGGTGGTGAAAAGGTTGAGGAAACAAAAAAAAGACTCAACGAGCAAACCTGAAAAAGCATATTAGATCAAAAACGGAAATGTAAAATGAAATTTGGCTATAGACTTCCTATAACATTACTTTGCAGTTAGCTCTACATAAGGTTGTATTTATTGATTTTCAAAGGAGATTGACAATCACTAAACCCTCTGTTTGTTACAATCTATTATTCAGCACAATGAAATTTTGATTTCGCGAGACATGCATATTCGATGGTCGTACTTTGCGAACATCCACGCACAGGACAATCCCGGTCTAAAATTAAAGTCCTACAAGACATTAGCTTTGTTACTTACATGACCCATAATATATACAAAGAACATAGTTCAAGGGGGACACACTTCCCAATTAGTTAGTCTAAGGCAGGTAAGAGATACCTCATCAGCCTGAATGCTTTGTATGCGACAGTTCACATATAGTCGCTTACCGTAGATCGAAACTCTCTAGTGAGTTACTTCAACTTGCTTAGGCGAGTGCATCTCCGTACACCGGCTGCATCGGTTGCTGTGCAAACACTCTCTGGAAAACCATACCCACACCTTCGAACACACCCAACAAACAGGCACAAGTAATAGCACCGTTCCTGGTATGTCTCCATCCACCTCTGATCGCCAAGGAACCACCAGTGAAGAAACCTGCAATCACGGCGTTCCAAGCATCCTCTCTTTTTCTGATAGCTTTTACGGTACAGTCATAGGTAGAGAATAAACCTGCCCAAACACCGAAGTTACCTCCAAGGACTGGAGCTCTAGCTTTGATGGCGGAAACGACACCATATCCTCTCTCACCGTATGGAGAGTTACGGAAACCCTTCACACCGTGCCAGATGGAGCCACCGATAACACCCATGGCAAAGGCACCACCAAAGTCATTCACAATAACAATAGGACAAGGGTCTCTTGTGTGGTCAGCAGACATCGTAGATTAGTAGTTGTCGATGAAATTTTTCCCGCACTTCTTTTTTGACTTGCCTCTGTGCTAAAAAATACACAGAGTTGACATTCCATAAGTATTTATCAGCACGTTTGTGCAACCACCTCAGTCATAGTGGCCCTAGTTGGAGAAAGAAGGCTGAATCCATAGACATCTAGAAAGAGTCTATTAAGGGGGTGTCGTGGACCGATTTGAATGATAGTAGTATAGTAAATGTATGCCATACGAGTGATTTTCAAAACACACAGAGTCACCCTGGTTAACTGCTCACTAAGATGTCCGCACGTAAATTGCAGCGGAACTCTCATTCATCTTCAATTGTCACAATGAGCTAATGCTTGTGCCTGCATTGTCGTAATAAATTTCTTTAGAATTTGCAGCATTTTTTAAAATATTGTGGTATTATCTATAAAAAGTCCGTAATAAAATCACTAGTGAAACGCTTCGTTTCACACTATCACATTTTAAAGTCATCGCGATACACTCAGATTGGTGTTGTATTCGTGCTCCGATGCACTCTCCGAAGCCGTCTCTACTGAATCATCGCCGCTACCTGTTGAAGGTGGCTTTGAAGTTGTCCCTTGTACAGTGTCCCGGTCAAAGAGGACTTCAGTGTTTTCGAAGTCTGTCGAGTCATGTACTGTATCAGGTTTTGTGGTGTTCTCAGCCTCTGGTACTTCGACAACCTCTTGATATACAGCCTCGCCAGTCATTTCAAAGTAGTCGGTATCAATTTGTGGACCCTGGAACGATGTTTTACCCCACCAATAATAGCCAACAGTCGCGTAGCCAACAAATATGAAGATCACAACGATCGCGTAGTTCATCAGGAACCAAGTAAGGCCCTTGATGACAGGTGGAAAACAAAGTAATACCGACAGGAAAATCACCCAGAAAACTGATAGGAAGTTAATTATCCAACCAAAGCGGCGCAAACGGAAAACCCTACCTTTGAGTTTTTGCCTTTTATTTATCATGAGGCAAAGTATTGGTATTCCATTAGCGAGTGCTAGGCAAATCACAGCAGCCCCTAAGAACAGATTGAATGCACTTGCTGAAATCAACAGAAGTAGCAGTAGAACTCCACATACACAAAGCAGGAGAAAAAGCGCATTCTTTGGAACCGTCGATTCGTCAATTGAGTCAACTTCAATCCAGTAGTCTTTAAAAGGAAGGCCACCATCACGAGCAAAAGCATATGTTGTTCTGGATGCCGTTGTAAGTGCACCAATTGCTTGGAAGAAGACTGTAACTATCAAGAGCAAAACAAGCAAGAATGAAAGCACGTAGGACTCAGTACTCACTTTGAAGACTAGGTCAATTGGCATTACCTCAGGCGTTTTGTCTAAAATCAACAGAAGATCTGGCAAGATGACAAGAATGGGGATAATGAATGCTATTCCCATTAATGATGAAAGTAAAATGGACGAGATCGCACCCTTTGGCATATTCCTTTCTGGATTCTTCACTTCATCTGTCATCGAAAAGAGCATTCCGTAACCTGTGAGAGTAAAGGAAGGACTTTGAAGGCCCACCAAAAATGCCACAGGGTCAGGCCAACCTGATCTCGAATTGTCGAAGTAAGATAAGATCTTTCCTATCGGGTTGGTGTGCTTTGAAAATATAATTAATAGCACATCGATCGCAAGAATCGTGTAGATTGACCATGCTATGCACACTTTATTGATTCTTTCAAGGTATTTTGAGAACTTGAAGTTGATAAACCCAACGAGAGCCAAGATAAGGAAATATAAAGACTCCACTAAGTAGACGTCCTGCTTGTAATATGCATTTTTTAATCCCAACACAGATAGTATGAATTGAGACCCGGAAAATATAATGCTGACTGCATATGTCCAGTTTCCTATGAGTAGAAACCATCCAGTATACCACGAGCATATGAGAGAGTACTTTTCACTGCTCAATATAGCACTAAAGTGGTAGACTCCTCCTGCCGTCGGATACTTAGAAATAATTTCACTCAAGCTGAGCACAATGCAAATGGAGAAGAATGCAGTTACCACCCAACCATACAACATCGTAACATTGCCTCCATCTATGAGGGATATCCAAAGGGTTGAGGATATTCCAAAAGGGACTCCCATGAGGGTGAACCCAAGACCGATAACTGATGTAACAGTAAGTTTTCTCTGCAAGTCCTGCTTATATTTGAAGTGCTCCACATGCTCGTCTTCGTCGTCGTCATCTTCGAAAAATGGAACTGATGGAATGTGCGGAAGTTCAGGTAAATGGATATGATCAAGTAAGTGGTAGGAGTCCCTATGGGCTTCCTGAGATTGACCAGACATTCCAGTCCTAGAAATTCCGATAAATCGGAGAAAAATGTAGCGAAAGAGGCGTAATTAACGAAGCAATCCTTGCAGGAGAGACGACAAATTGCTACATAAAGCTGACCTAATATCGATAAATCTTTACCCTATTTGGCTATAAATATCTGCTTGCAAAGCATTCTCAAGTTATTTGCAAAGATTCAGGCAGTATGCAAGTACTGTTCCATTTACTGATGGATTTGATAAAATTATTGTACCATCTAAGGTGTTAGAGTCAAGAGAGCAATTAACAAGTAATATCCGATATGGTGTAACGGCTAGCACAGTTCGCTCTCACCGAGCAGACCGGGGTTCGACTCCCCGTATCGGAGTTTATTTTTTTCTTTCCTTTTTAGCACTTTGATGAAAGTTATCAAATTCTAGAAATAGAATGATGTCAATTGTACCTTTATCATTTCCTCTATTAAAAGTATTATCTTTTATACATGCTTCCAACTCTATAACTATTTCAAAAGTCAAAGTCACTGTCATTGTCATCCTCTTTTTCAGTTTCTTCCTTAGAAGTCACAGGTAAACTGATACTATTTCCAGTTTTAAGATGAATGCATTTTACTCCTTTCATTCCTTTGACCATTCCTCCAACAGGCTTGTATTTATCTCCCACGAGCCACTCTAATACGTCTTCGATGTTCTGAATGATTTTGTCTGCCAGCCAACTTGATCTCGCTACTTTGATCGAAACACAAGTACCTTTAGCAGGTGGAACTATGTGTGTATTTTCCACAATAGCTATTATCTGCTTCTTGACGTACTTGGGATCACATCTCTCATCTTTCAATCTTCCCAGTTTACTTCCTGCTTTGTGGTTTTTCGATAATTCCACGAATGGGTCAGGTTTCGCAACCTGAATCATAATTGGTACCTTTCTGTTCTTCTGATAGAATTGCGAGCCCATAGCTTCTGGGAGACGTTTATGCACACGGTGATCTGCTACCACGATGTCGTTCTCCTTGTATAGTTGAACCATTTTTTTCAAATTACGCAGTATCGATTTCACTCTACCAAAGGAAATGAAATCATTGAAGACTTCTTCAGTTGGTGAATCTTTTGCAGTTAACAGCTTCCGGTAGAGATCGACTGGATCTTTGGTAACCATCAAGATAGACTGTTCACCCAATTTGTGAAGCTTGTTGGTCAATGGAATAATTCTTGGTGTGTAGTCTTTAGCTGCTAAAAGAGGCGATCGAGTACTGATGACAAGCGTTATAATTTCATCATGACTTGAACCATAGTCATTCGTCAAATGCCCTTTGAGCATCTTCACTGATGCTTTCGTTGTTTTTCTATCCTCTTCAGTGAGTTGGGACATGGTCATCGGAGTATTTTTTTTTCCTACATTACAAGTTATTTGCGGCTATGGAATCAATTACAAAATGTAAATGCTCCTCTTTCCACTCTGCCATTCTCCCCTTTACAACGATACCGTAAGTCGCAAATGGTGTACATATTCTACAAATCTTGCAAACGAATGTATCTACTTCTTTCTGTAAAGCTATGGATAATGCAAATCACTATGTGGGAAAAAAATTCAGCTTCCGATCACCATTGACTTCACGAGACAATGACGTATCAGTGCATCCAATAGTGTTCTTTCCTCGAAGATTGTACGTGAGCTCTAAAACTGCCTTCTCAAAATCAAACTTTGTAATCCTTTGCCAACGCGAAAAGGGTTTCCTCACGCTGACAAACATTTAAATCCTCCACAAATAAGCGCTTCTCATTCATGGGCTGCTTTTCCTGTCATTTAATGGTTTGTGAAAACCGAGCATTACATGGATCCCACGAACACTTGACTTAATCGCCCCTCAAAGCCCGTATCACAGCAGGACGTCTCATCATGTACTTTGTCCATTTGTATACTTCTGGGAATTCCACCTTCAAGTTAATGCCAATGCGGTCGACCACGTTATTCCATGGTACAAAAGACAAATCTGCAACCGTTGCCCTATCTCCCACTAACCACACCGGGTAGTCAAAGTAGCGAGATTGTGACAATGGTGTTGTACCAGCACTGTATGCAGCAGCATTCTCGACATCCAAGTCCATGATCAAAGCCTCTCTTCTTTCAGCAAGAGCCATTTCAATGACTCCATAAACTCTCCTAACCTCATCTGTGTAACGCTCTACAGCCAGAGGAACTGGGCTCAGATGGAAGTACCGGAAATGTAAAGCCTGGCCAATCATTGGCGCATGGCCAGAAGTTTGGAAAAACAACCAACTGGAGATTTGCAGCAGCTCAATAAGGTTGTCACTCCATAAAGGACATTCGCCGTTCTCTTTCAAATACTTCAGAACTAAATATAAGATGATAGCGCCCGATTCCCAAATAGACGTATTGTCATTGACGTGGTCAATTAATGCCGGAACTCTTGCGTTTGGGTTTATGGTAACGAACTCCGGTGCTCTTTGCTCACCATTGTTGAAGTCGAGAAAAATGGTCTGGAAAGGCAAGTTCAACTCAGATAATATTATCGCCACTTTGAATCCATTTGGCGCACTTCTGTGCGAGAAGAGCGTGTAACCCTCCAGTGGCTGGTTTTGAAAGAAGTGTGTGATGCGCAGTTGTTGCTGACTTGTAGCTTCGGACTGGAGTTGTTGTTGCAATAAGTTGAGATTGACTTCATTTTGTTGTTGATCGGCAAGTGAAACAGACTTCAAGCCTGCAGAGAGGTTCAGGATGGTATGCTTCTGACGCTGGTCATTATTCTGATTGCCATTCTGGTTATTTACGTGAGATGTAGACATAGCCGATTGGTAATCTTTTTGGCCCCGGAAACTAATTTCTGTAGTTGGTCAACCAGGTTTTTTCCTGTGAGGTGTTGGTGAGCACACTACCAAAAGAATTCGTGAGGGGCCAAATAGGGAGAGTGGAGAGCATTTTTTAGTTAGGCGTTTCATTGGAAAAACCGGATAAACTCTGGAAGATCTGAACTTCTGCAAATAAACATTCTATCATCTAGGACCCTACATATACCCTCTCTTGCCTGTGTTCTCGGATCAGCTCCAAAGAAGGCTTTAAAATCCTTCTCTTTAAAAAAACAATAATGCTCATTTTCTTCTCCACTTCAATATGATAAGCGGTTAGAGTATGACATAAAACACGTGACTTCCACCAAAAAACGTTTAGATCACATTCTTATCTTTGATTCCAAATCGATCTCAACGGAATATATGACTGTTAAGAAGCAAGTCGCAATCCTTGTTTGCGATACTCCGATCCCAGAGTTTGCACCTAAATATGGAGATTTTGGGCAGAACATCACTGATCTTCTCAATTCCACAGATGTGATCACTGACATCGAAATCGAGACATACCACATTTGTGGTGACGACAAGGACGCGATAGAAGCTGCATATGGAACCCTAGAACTGGAGATTCGCAACTCAAGTGTATTGGGTGTTGTGCTTAGTGGTGGAAGAGGAGATTCTTTCTCGAAAGATTATTGGGTGACTCGTTTGGACAGGTTTATTGAAGACATCCTCTTTACTTCTGGTGTTCCAACTGTTGGAATTTGTTTCGGTCACCAGATCTTGGCGAAAACTCTCGGTTGTCCTGTTGGGAGAAATTCTACACACGGTTGGGAATGTGGTGTCACTCAAATTGAAACTAATCCTGAAGCAAAAGCAGCACTTCAAAGATATGACATCAATTTACAAGACAAGTTCAACCTCTCTGAGTTTCATCAGGACATCGTGTTTTCCTTACCAGAAGCACAAAAGGACACTCACTTCGTTAACTTAGGATCACTGAAAAGGTGCGACTTGCAAGGATTTGTTACGAAATCTGGCCCTCTAAAGCTTTTGACCTTCCAGGGTCATCCTGAGTTTGGGTCATCATATATGCTGGAAATGCTTGATCTCGCATCAAAACAGGGCCGCTTCACAGAAGAACAAGCAACAGAGTTTTCACAAGGAACAGCAAACTTGAAAAACGATGGTATATTACTAGGTGAGGTAATTGCCAAGTTCATTACGAATGCATAGGATTTTGTCCATACAGTTTATAGAATATGAATGTTGATTCCTATTATACAAATTCAGCTTGCATTTATCTAACTTAAATACCGCCTTTCTCCTTGAGTAACTTTTCCTGGGCTATATTAAAACTCTCGTCTGCTTGGGTCAATTATGCTGAGGCCCTGTAGTTTACCGCCTCTCCCACTGCTGCCTTCCATTCTGCTCATCTTCGAATTCATGTCTTTCATTTCGGCGTACTTCTTTTCCAATATCCTGATTTTTTCTTGTGCGGCCTTCATTTCATGCTGGTGATTACTCGTAAGTTGCGTCACGACATCCCTTAACTCGTCCCTTTGGTTGCGTATCCTGTTCACGTCATACTCATTACCGTATTCATAGCCTTTGTTCTCGATGGAGGCCAACAGCATTTGCTTCTGGGCATATCCGTCGTCGTCATAGTCCAGCAGCAGTTCTTTGTCATCTTCTTCTTCGCGCTTCTTCTCTAACTCGGGGATCACGCGGAATTTCAAGTCCGAAACTTCCTTGAGTAGGTCATTGTACTTATCGGCCAAATCGTGGTCCTTACCGCTCAATTTAACCTTGTACTCAGCGATTTTATCTTCCAACTGTGCCACCAAGTCCGTCTTGACAAGTAACTGCTTGTAGATGTCGTCCTTCTCATATGTTAACTGAAGGAGGCTTGGACGCTGCGAGTGTTCTAGTAAGAGAACATGCTCCTCAGCGATGATACGATGACGTCTTTCTTCATTCAACTTGGCCTGTAATTCGCTGATTTGCTGCAGATGCTGAAGTAGGGTGTTAGCATTAGATGATCTGAGAGGCACTTCCAGAGAAAGTTCACGCTTGATACACATAGCAAGCTCGGTGGTAACAAGTTCAAGTTCATCAAGTAACTCATTGTTGCAGTTCATGATACGAAGATCCTTCTTCGAAAACGTAAGAGAGGAGCTTCCTGTTGGAGAAGAAATGGAAACATCAGTACGGTCGTCCATATTAGAGAACGTGGGAGACTTTGCAAAGCTTGGAGATGACGATCTTAAGTTACGGTTGTCCACATTTAAGGCCAAAGGTTTTTCCCGATCCAATGCTTGACGACCTTCACTTTCCGGCAGTTCATTGAATTTCAGTCTTTGCATTTCCTCCTCTTGTCTTTCCAACTCTTTCTGCTTCAATCTCTGTTGCTCTTCCTCGTCCTTTTGTTCCTGAATCATTCTTTGCCTTTCCCTTTCAGCTTGAGCTTCCCGTGCAGCTTGAGCCTGAGCTTCCCTTTCAGCTTGCGCTTGAGCCTCTCTTTCAGCTTGAGCTTGGGCTTCCCTTTCCATTTCAGCTTGGCGTGCTTTCTCTTCTTCAGCTTCTTGTAATGCTAGTTCGCGAGCCTTTGCTTCGTCGATCTCCTCCTGTTTTCTGTTGTCGGCTTCCACGTCCTTGCTGTGACGCCTGAAAAGTTTCATCAGGAATCTTTTCTTATCTTCAGGTTCTTCAGAAATTGCGCTCAGAACAGTGCTCTTCAGCACCAGTCTCTCCTGCTTTTCTTTCTTTTCATCCCTATTTCTAAAATTGTTGAAGGCTGTGTTTGCTACCAACAGCTGTATACTTCTAGAACGCAGCATCCAACCCGATTCCTTGGGAGTTTCACTAGTATCGCTGCTGAAGCTAATCTTCCTCTCGCCGAACTCACTGGCAGTGTAGAAGACGTCCTTGGAATTGTTAGCACCCACAGCTCTATATTTATCATCATTATCTCTCTTTTTGATCGGAGAATCCTCATCGGTGATGACAGACTTACGCATTGTTTCTTTCTTCACGTTGAACAGAGGCGATTCCTCGCTCTCATCGAAAAGGTTGATTTTGCGGAGGCGCACCGAGTTTGAAGCTTTGAGAGTCAGCTTCCTGGAAAGATCTCCTTCTAGGTACACTGACTCTGCATCGGAGTTATCTTGTTCCAGGCTCTTTGCTACCGACTTGATAGGGTCATCAACGAACTTTGAAGGAGGTGGAGGAGATTCATATCTGAGGTCATTTTCCACTTCAGGTGCTTGCAAGTTCAAATCAATATCCGCGTTCCGTTGCTCTGACTCACTTATAGAGGAGAGATGATTTTGGCTACCGCTGTGTGCCATACCTTGGCTAATAGAAGCAGGGGCTTGTGGAGCTGTTGGATTTCCACCGTACTGAGGGTTACCGTTATATTGGCCAATCGCAGCATTAGAAAATTGTGAATTTGGACCATTGGAGTATTGGCCATTAGGACCATTTGCAAATTGCATGTTCGCATTATACTGACCATTGGGGCCATTTGCGTATTGACCGGGAGGACCGTTCTGATTATACTGACCATTTGGACCACCTTGAGCAAACCTGCCTTGAGGGTTCGGCATGCCATACTGACCAGGAGGACCTTGGTGACCATTTGGATGGTGGTTGTATCCCATAGCACCCTGGTTAGGGCCCATATGCATCGGACCATTCTGCCCACCAAGCAGCATGGCTCTCAGCCCGCTCGGCGAATTCACCAAGGAGCCAGCACGCAGGTAACCATATCCAGGACCACCAGGAAGGCCTGGCGAGTTTCCGTACCCTTGACCCGCTTGAGGACCGAATCCTTGTCCGGCCATGCCTGGAGGGCCGGGCATCTGACCATTTGGTCTCAAACTCATAGCTCTGGGCCCCATGCTTTGGGCCATTGTCATCAGCCTTCCACCCTGTGGATATCCATACTGCTGCTGTTGCTGGAAAGTGTTTGTACCAGCTGTCAAGGACATTGCACGTGCTCCATTCGCGAAGGCTAACTTCTTCATCAGATTCATTTGTTTTCTATACTCAATGTTGTTGTTCACCTTTCCTGATGCAGAGGGCCCTAAAGTTGGGATGATAGGAGTTGTATCGAGTGTTTTCTGTCCATATGGTCCTCTATCGCGTATATGAGTGATATCATCGTAAGATAAAGAGGCACCATTAGTGAGGTCTTGAATGTCTGCCCCGTGCTCATCATCGAAGCCTTGAGCGACTCCGTTCGAAGAACGATTTCTCCTGAAGATCTTATTCATTGTAGATTGTGAAGTGAGTGACATGTTTCGCGAGGAGCCTGATGTAGGGAGAGGGGTCATAAGGTCATGGTTTGAGTATTGCTGTCCGTTGACATAACCTTGGTTGCCCTGATTTTGGAAGTTGTGAGGGTTAATCTGACCGAGCTGAGCATTTCCTCTGGGGACACCTGGATTCTCGCTATCCAAGAGCTGTTGCCTTAGCAGCGACTTGCCTAGCGTGGCGGTAGCTGCGTCCATGATGGTGGAATTTTAGACAAAAAAAATTTGGGAATTCCAAAAATGTAAGGACGCGTATAAAAGAACCGCAGTGCAACTGTTTCGCAGGAACCCACAGACCACAAGACCGTCAAGCGTCCACGCACTGAAAACGTGGATCATAAGATACGGAAAATTTACACAGAAATGAAAGAGTTAGGGTCAAGTGCAGAATAATGAATGCTGTAGCGAAGGATTAGAGCAAAGTGGCAGCATTCTGCGCATGTGCTAATAATAGTCCCTGTATCTAATAAAGAAAAAGTACAGCAACATGCAGTGACATGAAGAATCTCCATGGGCCACGATTAGCCACTGGTGCTCAAGACTCACTGCAACCGAGATCTGGTGCAAAGTCTAGCCCATAAACAAATTTGTTCCTGAAACACATACTTGCAACAGGTTCGTAGCGATGGTATTACATGTGCAATACATTACGTTTTGTAAGGAATTTCCAGGTACTTTTTCTGTCACAATTTTGAACCTACAAAATATTCTGAAGAAAACATCATGTCTGAAGAACGACCCAATCCAGCCTACAAACACACCCCTTCACAGACACCGTACTCGCCAATATACACCGGACTGTACATACAACCAGTTCAAAACAAGAGGCGGAAGAAGAAGCAATACTTTACGAAGGACATTGAAAACTTACTCTACGCTCTTGGAGATGGCCCTGTCTCGACCGATGCTACTATCCAAGCTTTAGATGAGTTGTTGCATGAGTATCTCGTGGACACTTGTCATGATTTGATGTTGTACGCAAAGTCGCAAGGAAGAACGCGTATTAAGATGAATGACTTGGTGTTTGTCCTGAGGAACGATCCCTTGAAGTTAGCAAGATACCAGTACGTTATCACACAGAACTCGTACATTAAGAAGATGAAGCAGATGATCAAGGAAAAGTACTTGGGTTCGGAGGAAAAGAGGGGAAGAAAGGGCGAAGAGGAAGAGTTCGAAGAGTTTGATGAGGACGATGAAGACGATGAAGACGACGAAGGCGACAAGAAAAAGCGCAAGAAGGCAAAGAAAGAGAAGGAATAAGGAATAGGAAGAGAGGGTCTAGGAATTGGTAGAGATGATTCAGGAATAGGAAGAGTGGGTCCAGAAGATCTAGGACTAAGAAAGAGAGCATCAGGATTTCATGAAAGCGAAGCAAGTTGAGAATCAATCAAGGAAGTGAGAATCAAGAAGGAAGAATCAATGGATTAGTAAGGAGGACGCAATTATGAGAATCGGAAGAAAGAGCAAGAACGTTTACAGGATGCTGAGATTGCTCACTGAAGCACTTTTAACGACCGCTAATGAGTGAATAGAACTAATGAATACAAGGTTATAAAAACTAGATGTACGGCGAGAATGTATATTTTACAGCACTGTTTCTTCAGGATATATCCTAACTGGAAAACTATTTCAGTCGATCCCTATATTTTTCATTTCTATATAATCGTAGTCATAGTGACAGCATCTCAGTCGATATCTCGAGCTTGTCAGGTACCTTGAGCAAAATTGTTGGGCTATAAGTTGTGCAAGCCTTTCTCATCACTTCTCAATTACAATCAGATCTCACCATTCTTCTTTTTCCAAGTCTATCTTGGCAACTATGTTGTATCTCTTCTTAAAGAAGACGATCCACTGATCCACAATTGCGTTCTGCTTGTCATCAAGGTCTTCTGCGTACCATGTAGTTCCCAAGAGCCCCCCCTCTTCAGACTCATCAAGGTTCAAGTTGAAGCGGTTGAATCCAAGCAAACGTGTCACGTCTTTACCCGTTAATCTGTGGTAGCTTTTTCCTGGGGCATACAGCTTCTCGTTGGCAGTCACGTCAAATACAATCCCTCGAATCAGGACATACACCTTGGGAGACTTGATGCCATCGTACTGACTCAATTCTGCAAGTGTATACTGTGGGAGTGTCGAGAGATCAACGTTGGCGTTGTATTCCTCAAATTGCGTTGGTTCTGACATCGGTAGAAAACGAATACCCCTCCCCCAAAAATGAACCAATTTAGCCACAGCCAATTCATTCACAAATTTGTAGGCAAACGTTCACAATTTGGCCACAAGCGGAAGTAGAGTACTACACCAGGAAGCAGCCAATGTCTCTAACAAGACCATTGATGGATAAATTATGGTGAATCGCAAATAATACTCTAAATCAAGGCTGAAAATTATCGAACTCAACAACGACCTACTAAACTTTATTGTAGCTTGCCTGTGAAACTCTGAGTTAATCTACTTGATATTGACCTGACGGGCCAAATTTGGTGTATGGATTTTGCAACTCGATGATTTTTAGCTCGCAATAAAAACTCATCTTCAAGCTATGCCTTCAGAAACAGAGAAGTATCCCCTAAGGATACAAAAGCTCTTCACGCCCAAACTACCACCATTATACAAAACGCCAGCAGACTATCCCATCGACGAGAGAAGGACCGCTCTGGTTTCTCCGTTGTCGATTTGGAAAGATCAGTATCAGTCGTATATAAAAGAGCTCTCGAGTTCTAAAGACAACGAGACGGATGCACTCAAAAGCAAATTGCAAAAAGCTCAGGAAGCAGCTAAGATCAAGCGCAAAGCAAAAGCGGACTCTTTAGCGCGCCAACGAAGCGAATGGGAACCACCGACATCTGAAAAGTCTCCATACAATACCGTGTTTGTGCTGAGGTTGGACTACTCAGTGACCGAATTGGACTTGTCTCAGGCATTCAAACCATACGGAGTCATAGAATCTATCAAAGTCATTCGTGATCTTGAAGGGAAGTCACGAGGGTATGCATTTGTTGTCTTTGAACGCGACTCAGATGCTCTGGGCTGCGTTCAAGACCTCGCTCGAACAGGAGTCAAAATCACATCCCAGGAATCGGGGAAAACTCGCACAGCACTTGTTGATATAGAGAGAGCTCGAATAGTGAGAACGTGGAAACCAAGCAGGTTGGGTGGTGGACTAGGCGGAAGACACTATACAAAGCCGGAGAGCAGGATAAACCCCATGGCATCAGCAGCAGCATCCGGAAGGAGACTTAACTTGCAGCAAAATTACCAGCCACAACAGTCTTACCGTCTGGGAAGCCATCAAAATCAGTTTCTGGGAGGGCAATACAACAGTAGACAGTACCCACAATCTCATCTCGGTGATCTGAGTACGAATCATACTTCTGCTGCGCCGCGCGCACCAGCCAAACCGCAGTCTGTACGCGATAAGTATGCAAAGTACAACTATTGATGGGTTTGACCAGTACTGCTTGAGATCTACACAAGGAATACATATGTGAACGGCAAACTGGAGCAAAGAATTAATGTAGCTTTTCAATGTAGCTTGTAGCTTTCATCTTTTCAATGTAGATTTCAGCGTAGCTTTCATCTTTTCAATACAGCTTTCAATGTAGCTTTCAACGTCGTTTCAGCTTTTCAATATAGCTTATCTTTCCAAAATCCATACTTGGAGCATAGTTCATCATTTAGAGTACATGTTCCCAAAACTCAGCTCTTCAGCCTTTTTTCATTCGGAGTAGCTAACCTAAATTTTCTTGCACCAAGAACGGAAATACACATGAGCGGCCCCAAGCGAAGCCTTGCAGAAGGCACTGAATCGCAAAGCGTCAAAAAGCACAGATCCGAAAGTGTAGAGGAGCTTGCGAGTCTTCGAGAACTTCATGAAAAACTAGAGAAGAGGGTGAAACAGTTGGAGGCAAGGGTGGATGAATTAGAAGGTGAGAAGAAGGACGAAACAAAAACAGAAAGCACTACAAGCCTGTCCACACAAGAAAGCGAAGACAAGGACGACGTGAAGACACGCGAAGTGAATGGATTGAGACCTAAGGTTGATGACAAAAGCAACTCAATCGCAAACGATTCTTCAAGTGCAGATTCAAAGCCAACTGTCCCCACTCTTAAACCCAAAGCAACTTTTGGAGCTTCACTGTTCAACATTGGACCAGTTGTGGTAACACCTCAGTCACTGTTTGAAGTTCCAACAGTTCCAAACTCAGCAAAGAATTCTCCTGCCCCAACATTCGGGCAAACCTCCACATTTGGAAAGAGCGCCCCTACATTTGGCTCTTCAACCAAGTTTGGAAGCCCTATTGATCTTTCCACGAGAAAGAATGTTTTCGACGGCGAACAGAAGAAGTCATCGTTTGGCGCCAATACGAAGTTTGCCAACGCTTTACAAAACCAATTGGCGAAGAAGTCGTTTTTAGATGAACCTGCAGAAGAAGCAAAGCCAGAACCCAAGCAACAGCCGCAATTTAAGCAGGTTGACTTAGAGAAAGCAGAAGTTACAACCGGAGAAGAGGACGAGGTGAGCTCTTTCAATGCAACCTGTAAACTTTTTGAGCTTGATCTCACGAAGGTTCTGGAGGGATGGAAGGAGCGTGGATTAGGACCCGTTCACGTCAACCAACTGAAAAATGAACCTATTCAAGCCAGAATTGTGATGAGATCACAAGGATTGTTGAGGGTGGTATTGAACTACAAGATACAAGCAAATACAAAGTTGATGTTGGGCTTAGAAGCCAGTTTGACCCCAGGTAAATACTTAAGATTGAATCTGGTGGGGAGCACAGGAAACCCAGTTCAGTATTTGTTGAAATTCGGAAATGAAGGGGTGAGAACTGAATTTGTGAATGCAGTAGAGACGGTGAAGGCAGAGTTGGCATGATACTAGAAACCAACATAGTTCAAGCTGGTCGCATTGCAAAATGATCAGGTAATAGAACGTGTTTTTCAGGAATATATTATATAGTTAACTCAAATGTAGTATTAGTAGTTTATGTGAATTTATTGAAATGCTTATCAAGCGCGTTCAAAAGCTACTGTGCAGATTGTTGAACCTTTGACTCCTCCAAACTGGAAACTTGGATATTGTATCTTGCTCCAAACCTTTAATCCTTTTGAGCCATCCCCAACTATCACTTTAATAAGCTCTTCCTCGGTGAAATTGCACGATGTGATGAGAAGAACTGACCCTTTGTTCATCATCTTCACAACTTGATCTGCGTATATATCCATTCCAATTTTTCCATCAAAATCTTCTATAGGGTCCTGATTAAGAGCAATGGCATCTAAAGTTCCCTTGTCCATCAAGACATCAAATTTGTTTTCCAAGTATGTGTTACCTTTTGCAAGGAGATCAACCTGTTGGAACGTGAACAAAGAAGAACCTTCATACTTCTTCTCAAGAATGTTGTTTGCGAATTCAACAGAGTCTGGTGAATAGTCCACACCGGTGAAGTGAAAATCCCCTGAGAGACACTCCTCTTCTATCTCTTCGTGTAACAGGAAGAGGAGATGTCCATTACCAGTTCCTAAATCAAGGAATTTTGTTATAGTCGAGTCAGATTGCGACTTCTGAAAAGGAAATTGGCCTTCTTCGAGCATTTGAATTACAAACTGTACCATTTTTGCTTCTGCATCGGAGTCATCAAACCAACATTCGCCAGTGTCTTCTTCATTGTGTGCAAAATTGTCAACTTCCTTTCTATAGAAATTGTTCCAGCTGAAATAATTGTTAGTAAAATTACTAGGCATCATCGCGGTAAAGTACTTACTACTCCTGTGTTCCCAACTTGGACAGGTTTAGCCTGATCTCGTCTGCCATGATGTGAATATAAACGTGAGGTAGTTGAAAAATCACCTCAGCTCCGAATTTGTAAAAAGTTGATCAAAACTCCAAATTTACGAATTCTAAATAATAACGCGCCTTTCTTCAAGACTGTCCCACAATGGATATTGAGGAGGTAGCACTGGAAGAAGTTTCCTCGCCCATCACATCAGAATCGCAAAATAACTACAGGATATGGAAGAAAAACGCGCCGTTTCTATACGATTACCTTTCAACACACTCATTACTTTGGCCCTCTCTAACTGTCCTGTTCTTCCCAGATCTTGAACAAGATGGCAAGGTTCACTCACAGCGTTTACTTCACGGTTCCTTCACTCTAGGTCAGAATATTGATAGCATTTCGATAGTACAGATGTCATACATCAACAACCTAAATGACGGACTTCGAATGCACCAGCTAGACTACAACCCCGACAAAGAAGAGTTTCATTGGACAGGAGAAACTCCAGCAGCGGGATTGAAAGTCCTCCAAAAGATCAACCAATTAGGAGACGTGAACAAAGTGAAATACATGCCTCAGAATCCAAATATACTTTGCAGTGCAAATAATTTGGGAGATATTACTGTATTTGAGAGGACAAAACATCCTAGTTTTAGGAAAAAGATCGAACTGAACGGAATCAACAAACCTGATATTAGGCTAAGAAGCAAGCTGAAGGAAGAAAATGCTGAGATTTTCGCTCTAGACTGGAATGGTCAGAAAGAAGGCCTTCTTACAGTAGCCAATATGCAAGGAGATGTGAACATTTTCGATATAACAAAGGACTACCGTCTGGAGAACGGTGAAATTAGCAACGAGAGTTATTTTGATAACAGTTCTGGTGTGAACGATCTTGAATGGGTTCCAGGACATCCTCACCTCTTCTCGCTTGGAGACGAGCTGGGTGTTGTGAAGTTCTACGACACTAGAACAAAATCAGTTGTTAAAAACATAAAAGCATCTATTGTCGGTGTGAATAGTCTCAACGTGAGTGCATTAAATCCTATGTGCATGGTGACGGGAGATAGTAGTGGAGCTGTCAAGATATGGGACATTAGAAACGACGAATCTTTCTCCACCATTTCAAACCATACAGAATCAATTACGCAAGTGAAATGGAACCCATCAATGGGGTCGGTATTCGGAGTGTCTTCGACAGATGGAACGGTGGGAATATATGATGCTACAAAGGGCCATGTTTTCTCGCATAAAGGACATATGCTAGGCGTCAATGACTTTGACTGGTCGATGCATGACGACTGGATGGTCGCAAGTGTGGGAGATGACAATTCTATACATGTCTGGAAGCCCGCAAGCAAAATCCTTAACGATTCCTGACCAAGGTCAGGTTGTATTACTGTATTGTAGAATAGATGAAGCTTTGCTTTAATGAACATTGTATTACATGCTGTAAACAAATCACCTATAGATATCGTCCAATGAAATACAATTTCTTATCTGCTCGCCAAAGCCTCTTCTTGTAAATAGTCTTAGTTTCCTATATTATTCTGACATGCACTCATCTATGGCCACGATCTACACAGTTATCATCTTTGGTCACAATCTACACTTCAATCAGTTATCATCAATTTCAATTTTCATCTATCTAGTTCTTGGCGAACAACTTCTCAACCTCAGCAACAGACTCTGCCAACACCTTGTCCTGGAACTTCTGGGTACCAATCTCGGCGTTGACCTTGTCAAGAACAGACTTGACCAACTGCTCCTGCTCCATCTGTCTCTGTGCCTGCTCAAATCTAACCCAAGAGTCCAAGGTGTTCTTGGCCTCGGCAGCAACGGCAATCTTCTGCTTCAATTCGAAAGCGCTAGCCTCCAACTGAGCGGTCTCCTTAGAGATGGCGAACAAGTCCTTGGTGGTAGCAACGACATCCTTCAACTGAGAGACAGCGAGCATTCTGTCCTTAACAGCGTTGACATGCTTAGTTCTGGATTCGTTCAACAAATCGTTAACCTTCTTGACCTCACCATCAGCCCACTCAGTGTACAATGGGGCAACGGCCTTGGCACAGAGAGCAGCGAAAGCACTAAAGGTAATGACCAAGATGGTTTCGTCGTGGATCACCAACAACTCGTTGGAAATACCGTAGATGGCAGCAGCGGCACTGGTGGCGAGAATACCGGTCTTGGAAAGAAGGGAGTTACCTGGGAGGGCGTCCACGATGGAAGCGGCCTTCTCCTTTGGCTCAACAGGGGTAGACAACAAACGAGTCCTATTTCGGTTAGTACTATTCATATTCATACTGGAACACACGGTTACTTCAATTCAAGACTTCTGGCTTGGTTTACTTGGTTCGATCGATAAGCAATTGTTGACAGTGGCCATGATTCACTAGGACTTTACGTTTCATTTGTTGATTATTCAGTGGTTGATTCATTTTGACGTGTTTTGCGTTCAACTTGTTCAATGGCATCCAATTCAGTTCGATGTTTCTATAGGTCGTGTAGTTCCGCCTAATCAAATGTACTTACTGTGTGCGCATGGCCGACATGGCCGATGGGCGGGCAGCTCTCAAGGCAATTCTGTTGATCATGGACATGGTTGTGGATGTAATCGAATTGAAGATTGAAGATTTTTTTTGCGTAGGTGGTCGGGAAAGAAAAAGAATTGGGTATTTTGATTGGACGTCACTGACTTCCTCTTTCGGAACAATACTGCATTTTTTCTTGCATTAATAAAAATCCCATCCTTTGCAATAACATAGTTTACCTCTAATGTTTGAAGAACAGTTTCCAGGGAACTTATAGATTACAAAAAGAAACGTCCATCAACTACGTCTTTATCGTACATGCGCGCTGAGTTTGAGATTTCTAGCTATAAGCTAACTTAATCGTATATTATTAACAACATTGATCCCAATTCCTCAGGGACTTCTCTATAAATGCATAACCGATGACTCTATCAATAATAATATCTTCTTCACTGCAGCTCAACTTCTTTTTCATACTGATCTTGTGCTATTCGTAAAATCGCGGTTTCAGTATTTGATCTTGCAATTTGAAAGTAGCTGGACAAGCTCTGTTTGAGGTCCAGAGAGATTTGCGAAGAGCTCTTCTTATCTTCACCTTGTAGGATATCATTTGCTTCCTGGCGTGACTTGTCTAGTATCTCTTGTTGTATCTGAGCCGAGAGTGCCTCAACTGTTTTGTTTCCAAGAGTCAAAACAGGTGGTCGCAGATCATCATATGATTCACTTGTTTGGTCACTAATACTGGAATCTTTAGTCACTTCGACAGTCGAAGGCTGATTCCCTCCCCTGCCTTTCCTCAAGGCAGCTAAGCGTGCTCTTCTGTCTTCACTCATGGTTTTGAGGTTGGAAGGAAAATATATTTTGCAGCTGATTATTTGCAATAGGGACGACCCAACACAGTTGTTGGCCAATTCTAAACAGTTATTAGCCATTATCACAATAAAGTGCTCCAAAAAGTAGACTCTACAGTTACAAATTTGCTTTAAATCAAGTTTCTTTTCATTCAGTTTCCAATATACCCAAAATCGGCGACGTTTCGTATGACTCGTCGGCTCCAGTCCGACTCATGAAATCGCCTGAAATAACCCAAATACCACTAAGCTAAAGTAGTTCCCAAATACTCTCTTCCAATGTTTTCCATGAAATCTTCTGGAATTCTCATATGCTCTCCGTCAATGCTTAAAAAGTCGACTTTTCCTTCTCTCTTTAGCTTCTGCAAACCAAGAACATCGCGGATATAAACTTTAGTCTTGTCAAATGGGATCCCCTCACCATCTACACGATCCCAAAAGTGTGCCAGTTCTTTCGGCACTAGCGTTGTGTCTTGCTCAAACAAAATGAGAACCAACTTTTCCAATGCTTCCATATTTCTCTTATACGAGGGACGGAAAACCATTTGCCTCTCATTGTTGATACTGGCCAAAAAGTTGGAGTGAAGTTCGTAATTACCGAAATCTTCTGGATCCCTGAAGTA
>JAJLUV010000003.1:830000-902417 GCA_030564445.1 Kodamaea leandrae | reverse complement strand
ATAAAAATTCTCGAATCCGAGAATACATCTTCTCTAATTTCCTGCATATAGAACTCGGATACCACGACATCCACTTAAGTCAGGTGCGTAAATTATCTTGAAATCACTATATAACATTCTTCTCCTGATAATCTTGTGCTACTCCTTAAATCTTTGATCCCCTTACAGATTTTCATCTGAAGCCATTTTTCACATTATAGCTCAAAAAAAGCGCACCAGCAACATCGCTCACGACTCTATCTAAGCAGTTCCAGCATGATCGACACTACAGCATCCCCACTCCTTCTGTGAAACTCCGGATCGTGGCGGAAGCATTTTCTGGTTTTCTTTGATGAGTCTAAAAATAGCACATATCCTGCCGCAAAATCATATCCAAGTACGCGATCTGGCGCAGCTGAGGACAATTCCAGCTTTTGTTGCTATCCTTACGCCCCTATCCAAGCCTAGGTCACTCTCTCCTACAACCTATCACCCTATTTAATATAATACATTACTCTTATACAAATCTTCACGCTCGTCAACCTCTGTTGAGGAAATTTCTGTTAGTGTTCATACCGCCTCCACGATGTAATGCTGGTGGTTTCACCTTACTGCGCAACAACGAATGCACGCTGTCGACATTGCTTGGAATCTCCGGCGAAGAGATTCCCGATGAGCTGAGCCCAGGAATTGCTGACGATGAGAACGCAGATGATTGAGATTTGGCGCTGTTGGACCGACTCAAATTGTGCTTCTCCTTCTCCTCAGCGAGCTCTTGCACGCGTGCCGTCACCAATTGAGCGATATCGGTTGGCACGCCATGATACTTGATCAACCAAGGGTTCTTGAGCAATGCTGCGTATGCTGGTCTCATGTCTGGGTTCTTATTCAAACATGACCAAACAAACATCTGTGCTTCCTTGGAGTACACTGCGGGATCCAACTTTGGTGGTTCACCGTCGACAATTGCACTCAATTGCGAGAAGATGTTTCCATATGTCTCCGCAGGGTACGGGTATTGACCTGCTGCGACTTCAAGGATTGTCAAACCCAATGACCAAATGTCCGATTGAACAGAATATGTGGCGTCGTCTGGGTTCATGCTCTTGATACGTTCAGGAGCCATGTAACTCTGGCATCCAATGTTGGTTTTCGCAAGCGAGGCCACCAAATTGCCTGAAACTCCAAAGTCACACAACTTGACTTTACCATGCGTGTTGATCAAAATGTTAGTTGGCTTCACATCACGATGAATGATGTTATGTCTGTCTTTCAATTCCCTCAAGCCCTCAATTACGCTCTCAGAAATGTATGCGAGGCATGCCTCGTCCTTCATACCATGCCCATTGCCAAAGATCTTGTCCAAAGATCCTCCGTCCATGTACTCCATACACATGTAGACTGCTCCCTCAACAAAGAAGGCACCGTAAAAGTCCACAATGTACGGAGAGTCACATTTATGCAAAATTTCCAACTCCATCAAAATCTGAGCAAACTTGGTTTCGTCCAACTCTAGGCGCACTTCCTTCATCGCCATAAGCACACCTGTTGGTTTATGGAGCACCTTAGAAACTGATCCATAGTTACCGTGGCCAAGTTCTTCGATGTATTCAAACTCTTCGAGAGAAATGCGGAAGGATGAGCCCAGGGAGAAGTCAACACCTTTTGAGTGTAACGATGCCTTTCCTGCAAAATTCAACAGTCCAGACTTGATGTCCACATACTTCGAGTAGTTTGCAAAAAGTCCCTGGAGTTGGGGTTTCTTAGAACTGGTGCTATTAGTACTTCCAGTCGATGATGCTTGTTGTGCTCCATCTACGTTCTTCTTATCCCCCAAATCACCCAAGTTGAGCTTGAACTTTGGTTTTGGTTTGCGATCAGAAACATTCCGAGCTAATCCGCCTGAAGATTGTGCAACGATTGGAGATTGGCGCTTGCTCTTCGAAGACTGATCGGATTCGGGACTCAGTGGGCCAGTCAAATCGTTCATGTTTAACTTCATGCCTCTTCTTTGCGAAAGAGAAGGTTTTTTCTTTGTGAGCTCGAATTGCTGTTTCTGAGAGAGAACGGATGGAGAGGTGATGGGCGAACGCATCTGGGAAGGACTACCACTTCCGTTTGAAGTGCCATTTGCTGCCTTCTTTGGAGTAACAGCTCCGTTTTGATGAGCGTCGATGTTTTCCGTGAGACCTTCTGGTTGTCCACTAATATTTTCATCAGATGCTTTGAGAAATCGCTGCAGTTGTGACCCCTTTGGCGGTCCAGATGACGATTTCGCTTTATCAATGGCATTCTTCATCCGGGACTCCAGGTCTTCTGGGTCTATTGGGGAAGGGAGCAAGTGGCTTGGTAAATGAGGCACCGCAGACTCTGAAATAGTCTTTTTAAACTCTTCCCTATGAGGCTCTTCCGTTTGGATAGGAGCAGTAGGTAACGGTGGCAAAGGCTTTCCTTGCATTGTTCTTTGAAAAGTGCTATGGTAGTTTTGATTACCAGGATAGTTCTGGTTCAGTTGAGTGTATCCGTTGTGCTGGGATCCCATACCTTGTCCATATTGGAAAGGTTGGGCCTGGTTAAATTGCTGGTAAGGCTGGTGAGAAATGCCCTGTCCAAATTGCAGATGATGAGGACGGTTGTGGTTGTTATCCATGAGATGCTTATTTACTGACACTGGAGAAGTGCCTGTTGTCGGGAGTGGAGGTGAGTTCATTCCCTGCGTCCGCTTTTGCTGGAACGCCATCATACGAGCCTGAATCTCGCTGTTCAACTGCGGACGCAGTCCTCCTGCTGGGCTGCCCACAATGGGGTTTGGCGAAGAGGTATGGTTCAGAAAGTAGGCCGCTTTGCCTCCGGATGGAGTACGATGCACCTCTGGAGCAACGTTGACATTTGTATTAATGGGCATTGGATGGAGTTTCTTGTCCACTTTCGCGCGACGTGGGTCTTCATCGTTCAAAGAGAGCGATTGAATGTCGGGGTCCATCTCCGCTCGCTCTCTCTGTGATCTAATGCAGTAGGAATACTATGAAGGCGGTTTAAGAAAAAAAGGGAGGTCCAACCTGAAAAAATTGGAGGCGTACTCTCTGATAGTGGGGAGGCCCTTTGTTGTAGCAAATACTAAAGTAGACGTTCCACGGTCGTTTTCGGAGGTCTGACACCTTACTTGGTGCTTCTATGCGACACAGCGGCGGATTGCCTTACTTCTAGAGCCGAGATCAAGCTTTTGCTGTTTGCCTAGTCAACAAGCAGTATGGGGGAGGCAATCCACTAATTGAAAAGTAGGTTGAGTTGCAAGACTGCTGCAATCGTACTGCTCTGTTGTGCTGGTATGTATTGGCAAGTTGCACAACTGCTCAAATGAATGGATAGACTGTGGTAACGTGGAAGGAGTCTGTAGTCCGGAAGTATTATCAATATTTAACTTTCATCAACATTTTGTTTTGGATCGTCCCGCGCAAAAAAGAAAAGCAGACAGCAACTGCAAAAAAGAAAAGTTGCCTTCGGTGACACTGCAACACTGATGTGAAGTTCCCTGAGCACCGACCTTTGGAGTTTGGGTAATTGTTTTAGCGGTGAAGTTTGGGTATTTAGCGAAGGTTTAGCGAAGGTTTGGTGCCTTTGCTAATCCAACGGTAATCGAAGCTATGCCTTCAATGGGGGATTTGTTGAGCTTACCACGAGTACAGATAGTGAATACTGTTGGTAATCACGGGCCGTAGCCCAATCTTCAACTACGGCAAGCCAGCGCATCAGCAACGATGCATCTCGCCTATTAAGCAATAATGTAAAAATAACTAGGGCTATTCACAGTGAACTACGAAAGTGCTCGTGATCCTTAAAGATTTTTCTTTGTGAGCCACGTCGAATCTTCCTTAAACCGCTGAATTTCACACCATTTCATGCAATTTCATACCATTTCAAACGATCTCATGAACGTTTGAAGCCAGTTGATACTTCCTCCTTCGTAATTGACTTTTCGCATGTAATTCGCAATTCGATGCCACAGCTATTGTAGGGATCCTGCAGGATCTAATTGTTTGGGATTAGTCAGTACCTTGATGTACAACTGCTATAACTATTTGAAGTTTGTCAGGCGTTTAGCGCATCGGGGTGATTCTAGTGCATTGGTGCCTTAAGGCTTTTGGAGTACTATTGTGGTTTTGTTCCCCAAATGAAGTCGCGTGAAATTTTCCCTCAGTGCCCAAATTTAGGCTCATCTTTTGGCATCAACGTCGCTACATTACCTGCTGATCATGTCAAGTATGATACGAGGATACTTTCAGGGGTATCGACTAAACGTCATCGTACTTTAACCAACTAACCTTTGACACTAGTGTCAATCTGAAAATATCTGAAATTCGATACTAACTAAATACACAAATTAGATGTAGTAATGCGTTATAAAGCCTCGTCATTTTTGTATCTCATATTCCTGCCAAGAATGTTGGACCGTGAAGTGATGAAAGCGCTGTTTAGTGGTTATGTAATGGTATCATAGTGTGTTTAATGGCTTGGTTTAGGTTCTTTTGTCGGTCTTGGTCTGTTTATGTCTCATGATTCCTTACTGGTTTGCATGCGTACTTGCGTGATGGTTTGCATGGGAATCCTGTTCATTCCACAAGATAAAATTCGTTATAATTAACGCTAAAAGTTGCCCTCTAGGTCGTAGTATCTGTTAGATCTGGAAATGAATCATACTACATGTACATAGAAAGAGAATTGAAGAAATCAACAGTGGACGTATTGCTGCTCGGCCCAAAGATCTTCTATTTTCCCGAAAACTAGGTACTTTCGAAATGTCGTAACCATTAGAATTCTAAATGAACCCTTTCAGTAAACCCTTTCAATGTCGCAATGTCGGTATTTCAAGTCATTTATGTCGTACCATCATGAAAAATGTCGTATGTCGTCTTCATGTCGTGATTGCTCATGTCGTTTATGTCGTATCAGTTCCTCTTATTTTCTCCACATGAATGGAACTGGATGTCTCATATGGCACTGCTAACACATCCGCAAGTCTCGGGCATAAGCTAGCGCTTCAAATCAATGACTTTGATTCCTATCAGACAATACCCACGCGAATAGACCACCTTCACGGAGCCGTTTGTCAGGTCCCCATCATCAGAGTCTATGGATCTATAACCGTGAAAGGCGCGTGTCATAGCACCGCCGATGGCAAGAGACAACGTGTGGATGATGATCCTTATGTTTTCAATGCAGTCATGCACGTGCATAACTACTTTCCCTACGTCTACATTGATTGTGAGGACAGGTCGATCCCTCCCCATGAAGTTTGCAACCAATTGGAAACTATACTCTCGGAGAGCTTTTCCAAGAGGAAGTCCGATGACGATGAGAATGATGTCCAACAAACAAACCCTGCCTTCAGAAAGTATGTTGCAAGCGTTGTCATTTGCACTGGTCTCCCTGTATACGGATACCAAGTTGGGCACAGGCTCCTTTACAAGGTCGCGCTACTAAATCCCATTTACAAGGCGCGATTAGTAAAGTTGGTTCATGATGGAACGGTGAAATTTGGCAAGAAGACATCTCAAGTTTACGAAGGACATATCACCTACTTCCTGCAGTTTCTAGCCGATTTCAATCTCTATGGTTGTGGATGGATGTACTGTTCATCAGATTCGTTGTATTTCAGAAGTCCAATTCTTGATCCTCAGCTCGTGCAAAACTTCCAAAAATCTCAGATTGATGTCTTGGTGAATTATTTACACCTGATAATTACGAAAACTAACGTGTTGTATCACAGCGACGTCCCTGGTAAGTTCGATAGAATAGGAAAGTCTTTATTGGAAGTGGACATTTCTACAGATAGTATTCTCAACAGAAAAACAATAGCTATCAGAGAACTCCACAATAGCTTTACGGAGCTCCAGGCCTTTGAACTGCTCAGCGGTCAACATGATGAGGGCCATACCTATTTGTCGTCACTTAGATATGTCTTCTCTGACCTCAAATTCCAGCTCCTGCAAAAGGATTCGAGTTTTCAGCTTGAGCGTGAGATGAAGCTGATTTACCTGCATTCAAAGTTTCAACTGGAAACGGAGGTTCACTTTCTCGGGACAAACGATGGAAATACGAATTGGTCTAACCAATTGGACCTCGATGAGCTACTTCACCATGCAATTAAGCTCAACTCCAGAAAGAAAGGTTTGCACAGCGATCTTGAGTCTATTTTGGAGAAGAGTAGTCTCGATGATACTCCTGTCAAGACATGCTATGAAATGACTAGTCTTGAAATTGACAGACCTTGTAAGCACAGATTGAGGACGGGAGTGGAATTACTAGTGTGGAGCGATTTCGAGGCCTTGTTTGATTTTAGCAAAGATTTGGTGCCGACTCGGAGCTTCGACAATTCGATACAAAAAGGAGGTTCAGAGTTCAATCTCGATGATCAACAAGGTAAAGACTTATTAGATGACATCGGAGAGCATATAGACGATGGAATCGAGGAAATCGACAAAGATGACGAAGACGTTGGGAATGGTGAGGAAAGTGGCCAAGATGACGAATACGTTGAGAATGATGACATCAAGGAAATCGAGGACGGCATCGAGGAAATTGGACAAGATGCAGCTGAACAGGAAATCCAAGATGATAAAAAGCCTTGCGTTCTTTTCAAGTCAGACAAAGAAAAGTTAGAACAAGGTCAAATTGGCAAATTGGACCTTTCACAAGCTTCCAGTCATCATACGCCACATGCAGAGAATATAATTCGAAACAATTCTGTGTCCTCACAATCACTGAGCATATCTGACATTAATGAAACGCAGCTTAGTGAACTTGACGAGCAAATGGTATTCCAGATGACTCAGCGGAAAACCCAGCTTAATTTCAAAGAAGCAAGCAAGGTTAGCGGACTCCAAGTGCCGGCTTCATTTGAGAGCCCCCTGCAGCAACTGAATGTCTCTTTCATAGGAAGTGCCTATGAGGTTCCTGTTCCCGGTAATCTTCACCCAGCAAATATCTCCAAAGACTTTGAACGCTCTGGGACGTTAGCGATCAACTACCAAGATCCCTATTACGACTCAAAAGATGATCTTCCAAATAAACCTATGATATTTGCAGGAAGAAAGATTGTTGTTCCTGTACAAGAGGTTAACGAAACCCCAATGTCAAAGGAAATAACTGACCTGGTCTCAGAACCAACGGATGTAACTCAACTTGCGGGCCAGTTCACCTCGTGGGTTTATCTGGTTCCACCCCCAACTAAGGAAGAAGTACGAGAGTGGCATAAAGAGGAAGAAAAGAAAGCAAGGGCTAAAAAGGTGAAGTATAAGTCTCAAATTGAGCCTGGTGTAACCCAAAGACTGCACAAGCTTTCGTATAACTCCCTCAAGGTGCAGAGGAAGAAAGGAGATTTCAATATGTTGACGTCCCTACATATTGAAGTTCTTGCTGTTACAACGGGGTCAATGTCTCCGGATCCTTACGTGAATCCTATAACTGCAATTTTCTACTCGTTCGATGACACTAACACCATGCATCTGCACACCGATACTACAGGAGTGTTATTGATCAAAGATCCTGTCAGTGATATTAACATTGAACAGCTCAGGGCAAATGCAGAAAGTAAGATTTCCCTTTTTGACGATGAAATGAGCTTGGTGAACTGTCTATTGGATTTAGTAGTTCGCTTTGATCCTGAAATTCTATCAGGGTACGAAGTGAACGCGTCATCCTGGGGCTATCTTATTGAGAGGTTCAGAGCTGTTCATGACGTCAACTTGTGTGCCAATCTCAGTCGGAGTACCTTCAAAAGCAATGGAAAGTTTGGAGATCGGTGGGGTTATACCCACACTGCTAATTTCCAGATCAATGGAAGACACATATTGAATATTTGGCGTGTTTTGAGGTCCGAAATGAGTCTCACAGGTTATACCCTTGAAAATATTTGTTACCATTTACTACACCAGACCTTACCTAGGTACCTGAACGAACAGCTCAGTAAGTGGTTGTTTGGTGATTTCCAATCAAAGCTCTTAGTTCTACGGTATTTTATTCGCCGAGTGGAACTCACTACCAAAATAGTGAATGTCCAGGAATTGATAACCAGAAACGTTGAGCACTCGCGGTTGATTGGTGTGGATTTCAATTCGAACTTTTATAGAGGGTCTCAGTTCAAAGTTGAATCCATTTTATTACGACTTACCAAGCCTGAGAATGTTGTTCTCAACTCTCCTTCTAAGCAACAAGTACATGAAATGAGATCGTTGGAGTGCATCCCATTAGTGATGGAACCTGACTCAAATTTTTACAAGTCTCCACTTGTGGTTTTAGATTTCCAATCACTTTATCCGTCAGTTATGATTGCATACAACTACTGTTTTTCGACATTGGTAAGCAGATTGCACAGCTTCAAACTGAAATCGAACCCAATTGGATACCTAAGGAATGTTCCTTTAGAACCCGGGATCTTGGGACTTTTAGAGAACCGCGATGCTCTCACCATCTCCCCTAATGGATTTGTCTTTGTCAAGAGTAAGATTCGAAAGTCGATCCTTGCAAAAATGTTGGAAGAGATGCTTGAAACACGTATTGCGGTGAAGACAGGTATGAAAAAGTTCAGCGATGACACAGAGCTATCAAAGTTGTATAACGCCAGACAACTTGCGTTGAAGTTGATTGCAAACGTGACTTATGGGTATACCTCAGCAACGTTTAGTGGAAGAATGCCCAACTCAGATGTCGCAGATGCAATTGTTTCGACGGGCAGAGAAATTCTCACACAGTCAATTGATATCATTGAGAACGGGGACTTTGGTGCAAAAGTAGTTTACGGTGATACGGACTCGTTGTTTGTATATTTTCCAGGTAAGTCGAAGTCAGATGCATTCAAGCTTGGTCGACAGATTGCCGAATTGGTGACTAATCTGTTTCCTGACCCAGTTACATTGAAAATGGAGAAAGTTTACCACCCATGTGTTTTGCTCACAAAGAAGCGGTACGTGGGTTATAGCTACGAGCTGGAATCGCAAACGGTACCCAAATTTGATGCTAAAGGTATTGAAACCATTAGACGTGATGGAATTCCGGCGCAACTGAAAATGGTTGAGAAATGTCTTCGTATCTTATTTGAGACGAAGAAGCTTTCGAGAGTCAAACAGTACGCAATGGAACAATTTTACAAGGTGTCTATTAACAAGATATCATTGAACGAGTTCTGTTTTGCGAAAGAAGTGAGGTATGGAACATATAAAAATGAAGCACATCTTCCTCCAGGAGCGATAGTTGCAGAGAAGAAGACAATGAAAGATCCCAGGAAGGAACCTCAGTACAGGGAAAGAGTGCCTTATGTCGTCATACGTGACACCTCGAAGCATCGCTTGAAAGACAGATGTGTTTCACCTGAAGACTTCATTGCACTGTATGACAGTAGCAATAAGCTATATCCGGATTATGAATATTACATCACCAAGGCACTCATTCCCCCACTTGAACGACTCTTCAACTTAATTGGTGTGGATGTTCGCGGCTGGTACCGTGAGCTCCCTCGATACATTGAAAGTCAATCATATAAGACAAACACCATTTTCAATGCCGCCAACATGGTTACCAAAAACGAGTGTCTTAATTGTGGAGATAAAATACAAGACAGTGGTCTGTGTTACTTCTGTCAGCAGTGTCTCCAAAACGAGCTTCAATTGTTGACTAATTTTACAATGCAACAGCGTAAGAAGCTGATGAAGTTGTTTACCATCGATCAATCTTGTTTAAGATGTGTTCTGGATAACATCCCCAAGATTGGGGGACTGGTGAAAAAGAGCGCTGTTGCCCTATGCTCGAATTTAGACTGCAAAGTGTTTTATGATCGGTTTAAAGCAAAGAACGATCTCGAGTACGTGACGACAAGAAACAGCAACGCATTAGCAGATTTGTCGTGGTGAAATGCTCATAAAGTAGTCATTTTAACACTCTACAGTGTAACAATTTTAGAAGACATCTTTAATGGTCAAAACAATTGTATAAGAGTCACTTTTACTACTTAATAATTATAGACAATCTTATAACAGTCAGTCCTATTTTTATTTTATAATCACTCTATACATCCAAATTCTTTTCTTTTCTACAGATATAATCACATTTAAGCATTGCTATGGTACAGGTGAAATCTTAGGTCCTAGACCTATGCATCAGGGTTAGCATGACCGTCCTCTTTCCAACTTCCCAGGAACATGTGCTTGGCGTATGCCATTGGGTGATTCATGTCACCAGCACCCATTTGATTGACATCAGGACTGAAGGAAGTAATTGGTAATACCATGACGTCATCGATAACTATAGGCATTTGCATCCCCGTGAACATTTTCCAGGTGACGATCTCCTCAGGGGTTCCCTTCTTCAAGTTTTCTGGAGTTTGAAGGATATTATTCATGTACTCGAAGACAGAATCTGTCCAGATACCTGGTCCAGTCCAGTTCATAATGTCACCACCAGCATCCTTCCCAAGAACCTTCAGTAACTCACCATTCTTTTTCCTTGTCAACGTAATCTCGGTAATTTTAGCAACAAGCTCACGTAACATCGGATGTCCCTTCTTTGCTTGGATTGTCCATTGGCAAAACTGAATTCTGCGCGCATACCATTCTGCCCAATCGGGTCTGTCAGGATCAGCCTCAATTCCTACAACCAAACCCGGATTGTTAGGCTTATCGTACAATGTATCATTCGCAGAAAGCCATGTATCAATGGGTTTCACACTAATGGTGTCAATGTCCGAGTAAACTCCGCCCCTTGCAAACAAAATCAAGTATCTGAAAAAGTCAGCCTTCAAAATACTCTTAGGCATGGAGTTGTATGCATCAACAACATCTGGAACTCCAGCATAAAGCTGGTTAATCATCTCTTCACAAGACTCGTCTTCAATCACATGGTGCAAGTACTTGGGGTTCTTCGATTCCCAAGTCTTTTGATAGTTCTTGTATTTCACAGGGAAATTCTCGGATTCCAAGCCCACTTTCCATGTTTGCCAGATCGACTTCTGCATTGGCTTGTCGCGCTCATAAGGAAACTGGTACGACAATTGCTGTCTAATCGTCGTATCTGGAGGCAAAATTGCCTTCTTGTTGGGTTGAAAGTTCAATCCACTGTCTCTCCAGTTAAAATGGTTTTCAAGCTCTCGTGCGAGCTGAAGCTTACCTGAGTTGAACTCTGTGCGATGGGCAACCTTTGGTGCTCTCATCGAGTATGACATCAACATGTACACGAGGTAAGCACCTGCGGCAAATGTTAAGAGCCTTAAGGCTCTACGCGTTAATGCCATGGTGGTACAGTTTGATTTTCGCGCGAAATCAAAAATGTTCACTATAATTTCTGAGGTCCAAAAATGTGCAAGGCTTTTACTATGGCTAACTTTTAGTATACGTGTAAAAGTTAAATCTACTATTGAAACACTTCTTCTACGGTCGAAACACTTGCGATATGTAGCATTAAATACTCAGAGATGCATATATAACCTAATATATCCACATCACTGGAACCAATAAAAAATCTGTATAAGTAACCCAATGTCTAAATCCAAAAACAATTAATAAATAATCATCAAAAAGTATAGTAAAACGGATGCCGTCACATTCAAACGAATGAGCGCGCCAACATCTCCTCTCAATGACTTTTCTATTCTTGCTAGTTCCGCAGAACTAGCTATCTTGGTTTCTTTCTTTTGTCATGCTGTCTAATTATTGAGACACAACATGACAATTATAACCCAAGCTTTTCCCTTTTCCCTTTTCCTTTTTCCAATAACAAACGATGTAGTAATACAATTTGGATAAGCCCAAAACAAATGAAATTATCCTTTCCCGTAGCAACACTTTCCAAAAGTCTATAAGTTGCAAACAATTAAATCAAACAAGACCTTAAAAAAGCACATCAGTACCAACCCTGGTAACAGTGGAAACCTGAAAAGCGGAAAACCAATAGCTGAAAAGCTTTCTGAATAAAATTACCCTCAAGAACAAAAAAAACCAATTATGTTCAATGCAAAATCAGGAAACTTTTTCTTTTCCTTTTCTCCTGACAAGATTGAAAATCTTCTCCCATCATATAAGTGAGATTGAGACATGGAGTGTAATACAACAAAAATTCACACACAAATTGCGTGCTTGACAATGCTGGACGGAGCAGGCCGCCAGCGACACCTTAACGCTGCACAGTCATAAGTGAGTGTAGTATAGTAAAAAAATAAGCAAACAAACAAAACAAAAAATAGTGGTGGAAGGTGAATTGAAATGAAAAAAAATGTGGTGTCAACTCATTCTTCCATGATGGTTCTTTACCACCAGGAGTTGGACGAGGAGGTTGGGTTACCGTAACCAGAGTCTCCACCGTACGAGTTGTTGAAGTTCGAGCGGGAGTTGTTGTAGCCACCGCCAGAAGAGTAGGAGTTACCACCCCAGCCACCGCTGGAGCCGAATCCGTTAGATCTTCTGAAGTCCTTGGCTGGGCCTCTACCACGGGAGCCACCACCACCACGCATGGATCTACCACCGAAGGCAGACTCTCTGGAGATTCTTTGCAAGAAGTCTGGAACCTCTTGGTTAGCCTCAGACAACAAGTCGATCATGCCCTTGGCAATGTTTCTGTTGTTTCTGTTGAAGAAGGCGGTAGCAATACCAACGTTACCGGCACGACCAGTTCTACCGATTCTGTGGACGTAGTCATCGATGTCAGCTGGCAAGTCGTAGTTCACAACGTGAGCAACGTTTGGAATGTCCAAACCTCTGGCTGCGACAGCAGTGGCAACCAAGATTGGGCGGTTACCGGACTTGAAGGCAGCCAAAGCCTTCTCTCTCTCGTATTGAGTTCTGTCACCGTGGATAGAAGTGGCTGGGAAGTTCTGGTCGTATAAGAACTCGGCCAAGTTGTCGGCCATTCTCTTGGTCTCTGTGAAAATGATGGTCAAACCGTTGTCGCTGGCAGTCAACAAGTCCAACAAAACAGACTTCTTCTCCTCGTCCTCGACGTGCAAGACCTTCTGGGTGATGTTCTCGGAGGTAGAACCAACTCTACCAACAGACAAGAAAATGTAGTCCTTCAAGAAGTCACGGGCCAAGTGCTGGATGTCTCTTGGGAAGGTGGCAGAGAACATGAGGGTCTGTCTGTCTGGGACGTCTGGCATGTCACACTCCTGGACGATGTGTCTGATTTGTGGCTCGAAACCCATATCCAACATTCTGTCAGCCTCGTCCAAGACCAAGTACTTGATGTTGGCAAGGGAAACTCTGCCTCTCTCCAACAAGTCCTTAAGACGACCTGGAGTGGCGACAAGCAAGTCACAGCCTCTCTCCAAGTTTCTCATCTGTTGACCAATGTCGGCACCACCGTACACGACACATGGGCGCACCCAGGATCTGTAGGAGAACTTCTTGGCTTCCTCGAAAATCTGGGACACCAACTCTCTGGTTGGAGCCATAACAAGGGCAGTTGGGTGAACCTTGTGAGAAGAGAAGGCACCGTGCTCGTTGCTCACTGGTGCTGGACCGTTCATGTAAGACTCGGACAAGACTGGGAAGAGGAAACCACCAGTCTTACCGGAACCAGTCTGGGCACAAGCCATCAAGTCTCTACCGGCTGCAACGATAGGGACGGAGTACTTCTGGACTGGGGTTGGCTTGGTGAATCTGGAAAGAGTGACGTTCTCAACCAACAATGGGTCCAAAGGAGGAGCAGTGAAGCTGGTAATTGGTTCTGGAACACCTTCACCCGAGGCCTCGACAGGGATGTCATCGTAGTTGTCAAAGTTGATACCAGAGGATTGGAAAGAAGTGTCCTCGGCGGTACCGAATAACTCCAACTCCATTCTCTCATCGCGCTCTGCAGGCTCGTGCTTGCCATCGACCCATCTACCAACACCTGGTCTTTTGTAGTTGTTGCCGTAGCCACGACCACCGCGGCCACCAGCAAAGCCGGAACCACGGCCACGGTTGCGAGAGAAACCGTTGTCGAAACCGCCGCTGAAACCGCCACGGCCACCGCCGAAGCCGCCGCGACCGCCTCCGTTATTGAAACCACCACGGCTGCTGTTTCTCTTGGAAGGTGGCACGTACTTCTTTGCAGTACTTGGTGCATCTCCGTTGTTAACGGAGAGGTTGTTCATTTGGTCAGCTAAATCAGTCATGATTGTATTTTACCTATGAATATATGGATAAGTTGTCCTTTAAAAGGAAAGGTATATGAGAACAAAAAATTATTCAGCCTGTTCGCAGGGGCAATGATTTTTGCTTTTTTGGTGGCGTTTCTTTTGTTTTCGATGCGAATCATCAGAAAAAATTTGCATGCTCATCATGCAGGATAGATAATGATCGGTAGCCACACGTCCAGATATGGCTGCAACTCGTGAGACCCGGAGTTCCATATACTTTATCACTGTGAGCTTTGAATTTACTTTTTGCAGCTTTACTTATGGCATGTGTAGGAGGTATGCTGTTGGTTTTACTGTCATTTTGCTTAGGGTTTGTTGGTTCTACTGTCAAATTAGCTAGGGATTGTTGGTTTAACTGTCATATTGATTTGTTGGGTTTACAATTATCTTAGGTAGTATCACTCACCTGATTCTTATCTCAATAACAGCTTCCAATGCTTCTATCTTATACATTTTGTATCCATCTTACAATCTGGATGCTTCATATATCTATATACCTTATCATGCTACTAAAAGGGTTTATCCCTTGAGTCTAAACCTAGCGACAGCTTCGATCCCGACAACGACTGCGAAGTCGAGCTTATCGAAGTATTTGATGAAACAGCTCCATTCAAAGAAATTCTTGCGTTTGGGTGTGCCCAGCACGTACGGTCCTCGAAAGGCAAAAATGCGTTATTCGATGGAGGAGTTGCGGTACCCTCTCCTGGCATGGGCAAGTAGGTCATATCGTCGTCATTAACGTAATTGAGATCAAACATCTCGAACCCACCTTCTTCCGAGGAAATTGACTCCGCCGATGAAGAAGATGACGAAGATATCGATTCATCGTCATTTTGCTCAGGTCTTACATGCTTTTGGACACTTTGAACCTTTCCGTGAACTCCACGAGCTTCACCCTTCTCCACATCCTCGCCATCGATATCAAACACTTCTTCTCCGTTATCAGTAGTGTCGTCCAATTGCAAAGTGTTCATGCTGTCCGTTAACTTCAGCTTCAGTCTGTTCTTCTTCTTTCTGTACCTCTTTCTGTTGTCGTCGCTGAGAAGGTTGAACGGCTTCTGTCTTTCGCGCACGTTCCAGTTCAAGTTGCGGCTCACACTGTCAAAGTACTCTGTACGAGACGAGCTCACAGTGGGGAATGGGAAAGGACTTGCTTGGATGGTGACATAGTCTCCCTTGTTCAACTCTGTTCGCACCTTTCCATCGAACGATGCCCACGCCGTCGACCGGCTCGCTGCAGGCACTTTAACCTTGAGGAACATACCGTCAGGAAGTAAGATTGGACGGAAACTGAGAGTATGAGGACAAATGGGTGTAACACTGATGGCAGAAACACTTGGGTGTACCAATGAACCTCCTGCAGAAAGCGAGTACGCAGTCGATCCTGTAGGTGTTGCGATGATCAACCCATCAGCTTGTGCCACAGTGAGCAACGCGCCATCACCATATAACTCTAAATTCGTGACATACGGCAGTGGACCCCTATCAACAACCAATTCATTCAACACCTGCTGTTCACAAACAAGCTTTCCGTCCGCCTTGTGGACTCTGCAGGTGAAACGCATCCGCAAATATGCCTTGACTCCGGAGTCGATCACAGTACGCATGCGCTCACGGAATTGCTGGAACTTGAAATTGGTCAAGAAACCGAGCGAACCTAACGAGAACGACATCACTGGAGGAACTATGCGTTGGAATAAGTTGGAGACATATAAAACAGTTCCATCTCCACCAAGGGTTACTACCAAATCAAACACTTCAGGGTGTTTGGAAGAAAATTTTCTATCCCAGTATCTCAAGAGAGTCTTAGCTTTCGGGAAAGTCTCCTTGATTTCCTCGGCATTGAACCGCTTCAGGTTTTCGAGGTTATGGTCAACATAAACCACAACATCGTTACCTTTTCTGGAGAATAACCACTCCACAACTTCTCTAGTCAAATAGATTAACGAGTTGTCTCTTGCCTTAGTAACAATCATAATCACTCTAACATCTAATTGAATAGTTGCCCTGCTCAAGTTCTTTGCAAGCATACGAACACCGTTAGCGGTCTCCGCCAATTCAGTATGAGACTTCACTGAACGAAGGTCATCGTTGTGCAACTTCAGAAGAACCTTACTGGACCGTCTTCGAGTAGGTGTTCCCGATCCGGAATTGGTATCACTGAGCTTTTCACTCAGTTTGTTGTGCTTAACATGGTTTGATTTCTCGGAAATGTGATGGTGGTTGGAGTGGTGGCCATGGTTTCCTTGTGTGTGGTGAGAATGGTGGCTATTGTGGTGGCCTTGCAGTTGAGAGCTAGATCCTTGCAATTCTGACTCCAAGCTGGTTAACAGGTTCAACTTGTTCTGAACAAAGGCCCTATCGCGAGAGTCTCCGGCAGATGCCATTCGCTGCTTCCGTGACTTCAACTCTGGCATTGCAACAGGTGCTTCAGAGTCGCTCATGTCGGCTGTAAAGATTCCGTTTCGCACAACAGCAAGTGGAAGAAAAAATTAAGCCTGGAACGAGCGGCGGACTGAAAATACTCCACACTAAGTTACTCTTTGACAACGGGAAAAGTGGTATCTACAATAGTTGGCCATGATCCGTGAGCACTCGCGCTTTCCGATTTCACTCTCAGCACAACACCTTCGTTATACCTGACCTTGGTGCTCCTGGTACTGGATCAAGAGGTGCAATTTGATCAAAGCCACTCGGACTCTCGAACGGCACCGAGAATTTGTCAACAAAGTGTGGATATGCCGTAGGTGCGGCATATTGGGAGGACTTTATAAGAGTGGTTATGTAGTGATGTAGATAGCATAGATAATTAGTGAGTTTGTGAAATATGTATAACTGTGTTTCAGATATTCCTCATCTCTTACTTCTTACTACTCTTATTCTCTTCCTTCTGAATGTATTCTTCCTCTCTTACTCTTACTCTCTCTTTTCTCTCTTTCTCTTATTCTCTTCTATTTAGTTCCTACATGTCCATCCGGCAGTCTTCTTGTCCAACAATGGCAACGAAGCACCCAAGCACCAGCCCAACTCGTTGTTGTCGATGGTCTTGGCAGTCTTCAATTCTCTGTGGGAAGGAATGTCGTAACCGGTGCGCAAAAGTGCGGTGATGAAAGACAAGTCCAAACACCATTGGGTCTCCTTCTTCAACTCCTTGATGTGGTCGTCGAACAAAACCTCCTTCCACAACTCGTCTCCGTTACAAACCAACTTGGTCAACAGGTTCAACTCATCCACAGTGAAGCTGGATGGGAAGCCCAATGGGTTGGTACGGTCGTAGAAGTACGAGAAGATGTACATGTCAGAAGTCACCTTGAACGACTTAGTCAACGAAGGCTGGTGAATACCGTTGAACGAGCATGGCTTCGAGGTACACTCAGTGTCCTTCTTCAAAATGGATTCTGCGAGGAAACGACACTGAGCTCCAGAAGCACCACCAGAAGATGGACCCTTGAAGTTAACAACGTAGAAAGCATCCTTGCCAGCTTCAACGACAACGTCCTTGGCAACCTCACCGGCAGCAATACATGGGTTGTTGACAGTAACAGAAGCAGATGCAGCACTGGCCTCCTTCTTGGTAGCATACTTGACCAAGTCGGACGCAGACTTGAGGTAAGCCTCAACAACCAAGGTGTTAACCTTGTTTCTTCCCTGCATCAAACCGTAACCCAAGTGAGAGTACTGGTACAAGCTGAAGTCTCTTCCAGCAAAGCTGAACTTGTACTCAAAGTCCACACCCTCGATCTTCTCGTTTGGAGAGGCAAACTCAGGCTCAAACACAATCTGAGTGGATCCTCCACCCAAGTCGAAAACAGCAGCGGTAGGGGTCTTCTCACTAGTACCGATGTTACCCAACAAGTAGTTGGTGGTGATCCAAGCGAAAACACCTTCGTCCTTACCCTCCATGATGGAAATACCATCGCCTTCGACAACGGCAAAAGGATAGTCCAGTTCCAAGTGACGTCTGACTTCGGCCAAAATGGCGTCAGACTTCTCCTTACCCAACAATCTCAAACCAGCAGTGGCCTTGACCGCAACAGGAGTACACTTCTGCTTGTCCTTTGGAACAGCAGCCACAGCGGTGTCCAAAAGCGAGTCCAAGGAAGCGGCAGCGCCCTTGGTGTCGGTGTCGAAAGAAGATAAACCTGGCTTCTTCATCTCGAACTTTTCAGAAAGCAAAGCTGGTGGAGAAACACATGTGTTGAACTCGTAAACGTGAACACGCGATCCAGTCGATCCAGCATCGATCATAACAACATAGTCTCTGTCCTTACAGTCAGCAGCTGGAGCAGCCTTCTTAGGAGCAGCAGGAGTAGATGGTTTAGCAACAGCTGGAGCAGCAGCTGGGGCCTTCTCAGTCTTCTCGCCGGTAACCTTGTCTGCGTAGACCTTGCCAGGCTTTCCAGCAGAGGCACCTTCCTGGTATGGTGGAGTGGATCCCGAGTAAGGAGTATTTTTCAAAGGCTTCGATTGATCTTCGTGTTCTCCTTGGAATGGGATGTCATCACCGGAGCTCGGGGTCTTGGCTCTTTGAATAGAGTCCCCAATGGAGTTCTTAGAAGAAGCGAAGAAGGCCACGATGGCAAATATAGCCAAAGCGGATACCAAGATGCGCACAAGACGAACCGAGAGCATGTTTGATAAGATGAGAATCAACAAAAAATCAGTCGCCAAAAATAATCTACCGCGTTTGGAAAAAGAAATTTGAAAAACGTATATAAGAGATTATGTAAGAATGAAGAAAAAAGATTATGTAAGAATGAAGAAAAAAGATTACGTAAGAATGAAAGAAGATCTGTGGAAAAGATTACTTAAGCATTTTAGAACATTACATAAGAATTGCCCTCTTCTTACTTAATGCGAAACATTACGTAATCTCGGTAGTTGAGTCATACGACTAGTGGGATGACTTTCGAGGTGTTGGGCAAGAGACGAGCAAGTCTTCACAAGGTCTTTTGTTTCATACTTTCGAACTCACCTCGTTATTCTTACTAATCAAATTCGAGTGTGCTTAGTGACCGGAATTGTTGGTGTGACTCAAAAGTTGTAAAAAAGAATTCTGCACCACGAGGTCTACCCCGATCACATCAGCGAAGGAGAAGAAATTGGGAGAAGTTCAAGGAGGTATTGAAGACTTACAACTACACGAACCAAGAGATATTTATTCCACAGCATATTACAACAACCTAGTTCTGCTATAAGCATACCATATATTCATTCCTATTCATTCATAATCACCATGGAGATTACATTTGAAGTTATTCCCAAGAAGCCCACCAAGCCCTCTCGTCTTGGTTCGCTCTACAACAAGTTTCCATTCAACCAGAGTCTGTCCGAGAACTTACGCGACTCGGTGAAGAGTCTCACCATGGGACTTAAAGGTGCCATCCAAGACAAAGGTCCCACGTTCAGCTCAGCGTTCCAACAGTACTTGGAAAGAACACAAACTTCAGACGACGAAGAGCAAGAAGAGAACGATGATGACAGCAGTGGACTGCCAATAGAGGAGCTATTAGAAGAGGATCTGGTGCGGCGTAAGCAGAAGCAGCCTGGCGCGTCCAATCTTCGTGTTGCAACACCTCAGAAAGAAACGTCACTTGCGGAGGCCACCGACCTCATACATTCCATTATCGAAGAGTTTTTCGGAGCACAAGCTACTGAGAAGCATTTTGATGAGATTGCAAATTACACGGTGAATAGCATTATCCAGGAGTCGTCGAGTCTCACGGACTTGGTGGACCCCGGGTACCAAATCACGTTGGAGCTGCAGATCATTGAGCTCTTCAATGACAAGTTCATCGACATCAAGCACGAGTCGTTCTTCGACCAGTGCACGGCATTTTACCTCTATCCACAAAGTTTACCAGAATGGGCCAAAAATACCGAGAACCCCAATTTGTTCTGGCAGTACAGCGAGATATTCACCTTGCTGAACGACGAGTACCGGTACTACGACCGGTCTTTCTACCAAATGGACTACTTTGACATCCTCAAGTGCTCGCACAAGACAGTGGAAGAGCGCGAAGTGGACGAGTACTTGAAACACGCATACATGATGAACATCGACAAGTACATGGTGTACTACAGCAGGCGGCTCAAACAGGGCAAGGACCTCGAGGAAGAGGTGGAGGAGGAAATCGTGTCGGACTCGGAAAGTTTCACGGAGGTTCTGGGCGAAGAAGACGATAGTTTTGTGTTTGCAGAGGACGACCGCAACTTTGCCCTCGACTCCGTGTGGCTGGATGAGGACGACGAAAGCGACGTGGAGGAGGAGAACCATGAGGTGAAAAAGGAGGTGAAGATCAGGTTTAATGATAGTGTATCGAGCATAGGCATATACCCTGGAGAGCCTGCATTTTATGTTTACTGCGATAGGAATAGTATTCCGATTGCGTGAGAGGAGGGAAGTGAGTGGGTAATGGAGGATTATACTGGAGAATGGAAACAGGAGATTGGAGATTGGAGGTTGGAGGTTGGACATTTACTGACTAGATTCTGACTAGATTCTGACTGGACTGACTGGCCTCTGACTGTACTCCTGGACTCTGACTGAACCATAAACCATGACTCGGTGAACTTTCAACAAAGTACTGATGCTTCATCATCTCCTAAATTTCCATCGAACCTTCTAAACTCACTAATGTATTTTATTGTATAATATTACGAATGATGACAAACTTTGTGTAATGGAAAAATGGTCCTCAAATTAGACAAGATCTGCCCCACGAAAGCTTCAGCTAATACGCAGGAAGTCTCGTGTAAAACGCCCATAAACTTTAGTTCCGAATCTGATCGACAAACACCTCGAGGACCCTTCGAGCCGTTGATTGTTCCTGCCACATATCCCGCATATTTACCATCATTCCAGTTCAAATTTTCAACCGCATTTCCGGAGTGAGGGGAACCATCTGTAGTAGCACCAGACCCACCAAACTCAGAACATTGTCCTGTGATAAGGAGGTAGATTACTAGAAACTAGGCCGAACGTTGTGTCCCTACTGGATTGCGTAGTTAAGATAGTGTTGATGAAATTGGTATGTGTGTAGTGAGTCAGGAGTCCGATTGTTGGAACTCCACAAAGCTGATTTTCGATTTTTCCTCAAGCAGAAAATAACTCTCCACATATAGCGATGCTTGCAAGACACAACGAGTTGCTGCCCGCTGCCTCGGGGGACGAACAGAACAAGGTCGGTTCTGAAGGTCCTCCCAAGCGCAAGAAACGTTCATTGGGTACATTTCCATGTCAGCATTGTGATAAAGTGTTCACACGCTCCGATCATTTACGAAGACACAACTTGAACCACGAACCTAAGGAAGTGTATAAATGTGACTTTTGGGTCGAGGACTACGGTGGAAACAAGCGCCTTTGCGGAAAAACATTCGTGCGCAAAGACTTGAAAGAACGTCATACCAAGAGACATCTCGAGTTGAAGGATGGTACGCCGTATAAGAACGGACCTCAACCAAACGATGTTAGCATGCATACACCCGAGACTCAAGCGCTGCTAAATATTTCAAACTTGGTACACTCGAAGAATGCTCCACAAGCTACCCCTATATCACAAATCAAGCAGGGTTCAGAGATTGCAAATGGTCCTGTTCCTTTAGACCAACCCCGATATGCATGGGAACTCCCTCAAGAATCAGATTCATATTTGTACTACCAGGGACCACAGTCGCAGAATGACATTCTTTCTTGGTTGTTTGCTGAGACTACTCCGCCGAAAGGAATGCCTCTTCAGGAAGACCCGTACTCTGAGGTACGACAAGATACAAGCATTCAGCACAAGATGATGACAAACCCAAGAGTTCAAGGATTGTCTCAGACCAGTCCGTTACCAGGACCTTTGCAGCTGAGTCCAGGACAAGGAAGTCCTCCGATACATGTGAATCAAGTGAGTCCACTTCACCAAGGTAGTCCTAGCCAAATGAACCCTCCTATGAACCAACCACGGAGTGGTATCCAAGCAAATTCTATTCAAAGTGCACAGATACAAGCAACTCCGCTTCAAACATCACAAATGGCACAAGCAACGCCGACTGCTCAAACACAATTGGCGCAAACTCCTATACAAGGAGGACAAATCATGTATGACCAAGACAATTTCAGAAACCCACAGATGAACCAATTTCAGTCTCCGGGATATGAGATGAACCAGGGAGCACAAATGCAGTTTGCACAAAATGGGGCTTTTGCCATGGGTAATCAGTTTGATTACAACGGTTCTAATCCTTACAGCTTCCAGGATATTAACATCTTTCTGAACGACGACAATCCGCTCGACGAAGCTCTTTTGCGGAACCAGCAGCCGGAGTCTGTGCCATTGAATGCGAAGACCTGGCCTTCGACAACTGGGTCTACTTCATCGCCCACAACGACCATTACATCGTCACTAGCCTCACCAAAAGCGCTTCCCTTCAGTCCTGAGGGAAAACCGGGAGGGCTGAAACAGCCGTTGTTGTCAAAACTAGCCACACATGGCTCAACAAACAACGTTCTCAAGAACAAGCATATATTTTTGGACGGTATGATATTCGAGCTGTTAACACGAGCGCTACCTGAGATTACTCGTGAGTCCATCGAAGCGATTTTCCCACATGACGATGCAAATGGGTTCACCATCGAAGACAGACTCTCGTACTACTTGTACATGTACTGGCTCGTATTCCACAAACAGTTCACGATTCTCCACAAGCCGTCTTTTGATACGAAATCATCACCGCCGCTTCTCCTTTGGCTGATGATTCTCGTTGGAATCAACTATAGCTCGCCAACCCAAAGTGAATTGTTGGCCATGGAAGGTAAAAGATCTCCGGAACTCAAGTTCAGTTCCCATGTTGCAACTCCACTTAGATACAAGATCTTCATGCACCCAGACTTCAGATCACCAGTCAAGCTCTGGGTGCTCCAAAGTTTGAACATGTTGGAATGGAGTGAAAAGAACTTCCTTCCTAGAACAATGCATGAACGTGCCCACGTTCACCACGGAACAACAGTACAGTTGTTACGCAGATCACCGCTTTTGGGAGGCAACCCAGCGTCTCTTTCGAAGAAACTGGGTACTGAGCTGGTAAGTGGATCTAACACCAGTGCTGGGGATGATGATTCTGATGCCACCCAGCATGAAATCGCTGCCAATTCCGACAAAGACACTTCGGACGCAGACTTGTTCGAGAAATGGGTGGAACTGGAGCTGATGAAGAGAATCACCTTCATGACCTTTTACCTCGATATCATAGACTATATCAAGTTCCGCCATAATCCTCAGGTGAGTTTCTATCAATTACAGTTGTTGAACTTACCATGCAGCGACGAATTATGGGAATCCAGAGAGGTCAATGGTTCCTTCAAGAAGCTTGTGAAGAGGCAGAAAAAGCTCCAGCAGGAGCAAAAGATCCCTCCAATCGAGTTTCCTAAGAACATACGCATACGGAATGGGGAGTCGTTCCTTAATGTGTTGAAGAAGTTGCTCAAACCAAATAAAAAGCAAGACCCTATGGTACAGCAGAGATTGTCAGTATTCACACGAAAAGTTCTCCTTGCTGGGCTTGTTTCCATCATGTATCAAATGCAACAAAGTGAGCTTCAGAACAGCTCGTCACTTCTTACGCTGAATGGAATCATACAAGCCAACAGTCAGCGCAGCAAGATCTGGAAAGAGATCTTGACGAGGGCATTTGATAATTGGAATGCAGATTTGATTGAGGCGTATTCTTCCGCCCTGTTGACACCCACTTCGAGCTCTATTTTCAACGACATTAGCACGTCTCAAGTTCCAATTCCAATGTACCACCTCTCGCAAATCATTGGTATTGCCGACGTGAATCAATACGACATTGCGATTTTTGGCGGATCCCCTGCCAATATGAGCGTGAGTGCTACTTCCAAAGACCAAACCATGGTGCTGCGCAAATTGAACAGTATTTGGCTGAGACTCTCAGCTCCTGGAAAGAGAAGCATTCATGAATTGGTGAACTTACGCTCGGTTGTCCACTGTTACCTCCTTCTCTGGCAGTTGATGTTGGTACCGTTGGACGACATGGCTATGGAGAATACGCAGTACTTGACTTGGAATGCCAATCGTGACTACTTTGACAGCATGTACGCGATCAGCGTTGCAACTCTCGTGCTCTGGTGCTACACTTTCCTGTCCTGTGGAGTAGAAAGTCAGCGTTTTGTCGATATGGCGTTGGGAAAGGATGGCAATGGAGCAGCGAACTCCCTCCCTACCAAGGAAACATACGAGAATTTGATCCAATACAGTGCTGAGGGTGGGTATCAATACTTATCAAGAGTGAGACAAGAGTTTATGACGAATTTACGCAAAGACAACTTGCACAAGGAATACAATATTCATCCTTTCAAGCTCCAACACGTTCAACAGGACGGGAAACGGGTGGTGCACTCGCCTCACGAGATCTTGACCAAGTACTGTGATCTTTTGCCGCATATCCTGAACAAGCAGAATGTCAGTGGCTTGTGCTTTTTAGTGGGAACCAATCTTCTCAAGAGTCAGTGGGAGGTTATTCGGGAGAACGCCAAGTTAATCTTGAACTGTGGTCTTCGCAGCATTGGAAAGAAGGAGATCCAGTGCCCGGACTTGTTCCTTAATGAATTGGCGGATGATTAGATGCTAAAAAATTACGATATTACGAATAGAACTAATAAAATGAGAATGAAGAGCCTGTAAAGTAATGAAATGAGACAAAACAACCTGAATGAAAACTACCTGAATGAAAACAGCGTGAATGAAAACTTGAATGAAAACAACCTGAATGAACTGGATTATAACGAATCGCGGATAAACTTATCCTACAGAGATCTAAATGCTCAATGACCCTCTACATCTTTGTATCATAAAACTCTGCCAAACTAGAAATACAAACTATATAGAACCAAAATGAAACTCATGCAAAAAAGGCTACACCAACAAGACGGCGTTGACACAGCCATCTCTGTCTGGCTCGTTGGTGATCTGTGCATATTTACCCCACACAACCTTACCACCAGCGGTAACCAAACCCAACTCGGACACGTTGACCTCGATGATGGTACCCTTGGTCAAAACACCCAACTGTGTGTACATAGGCGACTGTGGGTTCTTCTTGACTCCCAAAATTGGCAAGAACACGGTGACACCCAACTCAGGGTGTGTCACATTAGCCTTCTTCTGTCTCAAAGCTGCTGGTCTGATAATTCTCTCCATCTTCACAGGTCTACGGGTGAAACCTTCACCAACAAATGTGTGCTTGGTGATCATTCTCTTCCAAGACTTGGTCTTGGACTTACCAGTCTTGATGACCTTGAACATCTCCTCCTCGGAAATACCTCTGACCTTTGGCAATGGCACTGAGAACTTGTCGGCCTTCTCCAATCTCTTCTGCTTAATAGAAGTAGAAAGTGCCTTGGCGGTGTTCTGGTTCTCTCTGTCCAAAAGATAAGTAGGAAGAGCCTCGCCATCGTCCAACTTTGGTGTGGAAGGACCCTTGACCTTGGACTCCTGGTGGGCCTTGATCTTCTTCTTCATTGCCACCTTCTCACTGTATCTCTTCTTGTTGAACTGCTTAGCTCTCCATCCCTTCAAGTTCTGAGCATCCTTGGCCACCCTGTGACCCTCTCTGGCTTCACGCTTTCTCTTGCGCTCCTCGTGGTCCAACCTTCTACCATGCTGCTTGATGTGCTGCTCAATGTACTCGTTCTGAGGCATATTGGGATAAGGATAAGGATGAGGTAAAAAAAAATCTTAGCCGCAAAAAAATCACCGCGATGAGATTTGCATTATGTAAGCTCATCACATCGAATTTGCAAAAGAGCACGAAAAAGTATCACTACCAATGAGCACTGTGGACGAGTTACTTAAACAGGTGAAAGAGTCTGTTGCTACGACTCAAAGCAGCGTGGATCTGCTCATCGAAGCTGTTGATGCTGAAAACCCAGCAATCATTCAGTCACTTCTTGAGAAGAGTGGTCAAGATAAGTTGGAGAGTGTGTCTCTCTTGACCTTGAAGAATAACTCTTTAGTGTCATACCTCAATAGCATAGCGTTGATCACCTTGTCTCATTTGGAGAGACTCGAAGGTGAGGAGTCTGAGCAAGCTCAGAAAGTCATCGAGAACCTGGTTGTGCAAAGAGTGTGTTTGGAGAAGGGTGTCAAGCCCATCGAGAAAAAGTTGGGTTACCAGTTGGACAAGATGGTCAGAGCATACAGCAGAATGGAGAACGAGGAGGCCAAGGCGGAAGAAAAGGTCAAGAATGCGGATGAAGACGACAGCGAAAGTGACGATTCTGAGGAAGATGATGAAGAGTTGTCTTACAGACCAGATGCTGCAGCATTAGCAAAGATGAGTACAGGCACTGGTTCAACTAAGAAGTCGGCATCTGGTTCAAGCTCTGAAAAGTATAAGCCACCCAAGATCTCTGCTATGGCACCACCTTCTTCTGGCGCTGGTTCGCGTGACAAATCTGAGAAGGGTTCTACTCGTAAGTTGCAGAGTATGGAGGAATACTTGAACGAACAGTCTGAAATGCCAAGCTTGGATGTTTCCATTGGTTCTACAATTGTTGACCACGGTAGAGGTGGTGTGAAGACTCTGGGAGACAGAAAGAAGGAGCAAGAGATCCAGACATATGAGGAGAATAACTTCACCAGATTGCCAACTGCACAGGTCAAGAAGAGTTACAAGCAGAAGCAGCGTGACATGAGAAACAACTTTGCCGGTGAAGACTGGTCGATGTTTAGCAATGCAAACAGAGATGTTGGAACCGACACCTCGAGGAAGAGAAAGGCCACCAGTACCTGGGATAGAATCAAGAAGAAGCAGAAGTAAACGAATAATAGGATAGGATAGTCATAATAGAAGTGTATCATGAATGAGTATGGATGTAATTGAAAGGATCGGGATGTGTTGGGATCTTGATGTAAAAGGATCTGGGAAGTATCTGGATGATCTGGATGTAACACGCATGAAAATGTAAGATCATGGTTAATTGCAACCAAATGAATCAACATTGAACCGCGTTATTAGTTTGTGTTGGATAATCAATGAATAGACCAGTAACCGTATGTATCTGATCACCAATTTCAACATCACCTGCTACCCCAGAATCCATTACAAATCAGCCAATCACCAGATGCCTCACTTAATGTCTAGAACCTCCAATAAACGAATTGCAGTGGTACAAAATGCAAGTATTTGATAAGAGGTCATCCACAGAAATGCCACATTATATATATCTTTATAAATATTTACTAACGATTACTAATTCGTTGCGGTTCCCACACGTGTATATGTCAAGACTTGTGTATCGCTACCGATGTCGGGGCATGTCGTGAAAAATTCCCAATCGGCGCATTTGTCGGCGGCCGCAAACTGTGGCGCTGGTTTTGGCGCAGAGTTACCCGGATCGGGCCCATCAAATGTCGAATTTGCTGGAACATTTCGAAAACTGTGGAACACCGAAGCGTATAATTTTGCTCGATTTGGAAGGCGGACATCTAGACTTTCACAACTTAATAATACAGAAATTCCGCCACGGTATTATAAATACCCCTAAAATCCTCTGAATAATTCCATACTTTTCTCAAAAGAATCAATTAACTTACACAATGGTCGCCCTCATCCAGAAGCCAGCTCCAACCTTTAAGAAGACCGCCGTCGTTGACGGTGTTTTCGAGGAAATCTCCTTGGAACAGTACAAGGGTAAGTGGGTCGTCTTGGCCTTCATCCCATTGGCTTTCACTTTCGTCTGCCCAACTGAGATCATCGCCTACTCCGAGGCCGTCAAGAAGTTCGCTGAGAAGGACGCTGAGGTTTTGTTCGCCTCCACCGACTCCGAGTACTCTTTGCTCGCTTGGACCAACGTCGCCAGAAAGGACGGTGGTTTGGGCCCAATTAACATCCCATTGTTGGCTGACACCAACCACTCCCTTTCCAGAGACTACGGTGTCTTGTTGGAGGACGAGGGTATCGCTTTGAGAGGTATCTTCTTGATCGACCCTAAGGGTACCTTGAGACAGATCACCATCAACGACTTGCCAGTCGGTAGATCCGTCGACGAGTCCTTGAGATTGTTGGAGGCTTTCCAGTTCACTGAGAAGTACGGTGAGGTCTGCCCAGCCAACTGGCAGCCAGGTTCCGACACCATCAAGCCAGCTGTCGCTGACTCCAAGGCCTACTTCGAGAAGGCTAACAAGTAATTACATTAGACTAGAGATATATTTATTAAGGAATCTTACGGGAAGATTGTAGAGAAGAGCATTGGTATTATCGGAGTGTATTCGGAATAATGAACACTCCGAGTAGTTCGTCTAACCACACTCGGAGTAGGCTGTCTAACGACGGAGCTCCTGCAGTTTTGGTTGTGAAGCAGTTTTACCTCGGTACCACTATCAATTTGATTTTGCGGCATTTGCTGCATCCAATAAACGCGTCCTCGGAAGCAACGTGCTACAGGTGTTCTTGTCCCATTTTCGTGCACACATCCTCGGCTGAGTAATGCATTCAAAGGGTCTTTCTACTGTAGAGGACCGAGTGCTTCTTCCCAGCCAATTGAGTTCCAAGTCCCAAAGCAATCAAACTTTGTACCAATTCCGATGCGCAGAACCAGCGATGCCGATATCGTTGTTCCGACGAGAAAATAATTTCCTTTTTCGCACATGTGATTTTGGACGGTGTGGCTGTCAAACTGTAAGGAAAGAAATTCCGAAACAAGCCATAGTCGACTTGGAGAGATAAGAACTAGGGGATGTTTTTTGTGGTCGTCTCGAGATTTTTGGCAATCGGTTTTATATCGTTTTTGTGTAAATTGTGTGACGTTTAACGTGCTCGAACATTTAAGTCTCTTCAAGTTATGAACCTTTCAATGAAGTGAGTATGAATTTCTGAGAATCCGTCAAAAAGTCCTTACAACTTTCAATTTTCTACGATTTTCGCCAAATTCTTAGTGAAACTTCATGATGACCAAAAATTGAATTGTAGTATGTATGGTAGTTTAGATATACAGAGTAGATAAACGATTACACTTTGAATCGTTGAATGCTAAATACTAGAATACTTGAACACTTGAACTCTTGAACATCATTCTTGCTAATCTTGCCAAAAACGATCTCGAAAATCTATTTTCCTGATTTGTGAAACTGGTTGGCATGTCAGACGTGTACTTCTACCGATTCTTAGTTAACAAACAGGTTTTCTTCCGGTCAAAATACACCTATGCCCTTGTCAACTTAAAGCCTTTGGTGCCTGGACACGTATTGGTAGTTCCATTGCGAGCATCAGTTTTGAGGTTCGCAGACCTCTCTGCCGAGGAATCCCAAGACTACATGGAGACTCTTCAATTGGTACACAAGTTCATACAAAAGACATACAAGGCAGATTCGTTGAACATCGCTATCCAAGATGGTCCTGAATCTGGCCAGAGCGTACCGCATTTGCATACTCATTTAATTCCTCGCTACAAGCAGGATAACTACGGAGACTCAATCTATGAGAAGTTGGAGAACGCTGACTTGGGTGCAGAGTATCAGGAATTCTTTGCACGTAAGTCGAGTTTCCGCGACACTCTCAGTAAAAAGAGCGAGTTGGAGGTCGACGATGATGAACGTAAACCTCGTTCAGAGGAAGAGATGTTGAAAGAGGCTCAGTGGCTTGCTAATGAGATCTCGAAATATATAGAAAGTGTTTAGGCGAAAAATAAAATCAACCAAAAGTAACTATGTCAGAACAGTTGGATGAAATCCAATGGAAATCCCCAGAGTTTATCCAAGAGCGTGGATTACATACAGCCAACGTACTCGAGTACTTTGCCCTTTCACCGTTCTATGATCGTACTTCCAATAATCAGGTGCTAATGATGCAATTTCAGTTCCAACAGATACAAATTCCAATGGGACAGACTTTCCAACAGTTCTTCATGGCCAAGCTCCTGGAGATGACTGGAGTCGAGTTTACTATAGCATACACAAGAGAGCCTGACTTTTGGGTCGTGAGGAAACAGAAACGTACAAGCCCAACGCAAACCCAAAGCATACAAGACTACTACATTATCGGTGCAAACGTGTACCAAGCTCCCAAGATATACGACGTGTTGTCGTCCCGATTACTATCAAGTGTGTTGCTGTTGAAAAACACAGTGGATCTCTTGAACAAAATGACGAGTTTTCAGGTCCTGGATGGTGCACACACCTATAACTATCACACACACCAGAATCAGCAGCAGCAACAACAGCAGCTCAAACTGCAGAATAAGAGACTGACTCCACTGCAAACCCCTCAGACTGTGCTGATACCCAGCGCAACACCTATGACTGCCACTGCAGGTTCTGCGCTGAACGCTCTTAATGAATATACTGATGCACCGAGTATCGAGATCAGCGCGACTACGTTCGACAGTTTGCTAGGAAGCGTCGTCAAATCTTCTGCAGGCTTCCAGATCCCTTCAAGCACGGGTGCCACAACGCCGACTGATGAAACGGTATCGAGTGTGTACATCGATGACATACCGTTATACGGCAAGAACAGCACAGTAGAGATGTTAGGGTTGAGAGTGAATTTGGATGATGATGAGGACTAACATGGAGGGCTAGAGGATGGATGAAAGGACTAGAACTTGGATGATAAGGACTAGAACTTGGATGAAGAGGACTAGCGCGGATTGTGGAAAGAAGGAGTGATATACGTAAAGTATAGTGGATCTTTTGTAACTATATAGCATCAGCATGAACTGAAATAACTTTTAGCAACCATTACAAAACATTGACGAGTTGACAAAGCCTAGAAGCTGACGTTTTTGTATATCTGTAAAAGCTTACACAACTTACAATTCATCCTTTGGAATCTCAGCCGCCTCAGCAGCCTTCGACTCAGCAGCATCAAGAGCAATCTCACCAGACTTGACAATCTTGATCTCCTTGACTGGTCTGTCACCACCGGAGGTTCTGACCTTCTCAATGTAGTCCACAACGTCAAAGCCATCGAGCACTTCACCGAAAACAACGTGGAGGTTGTTCAACCACGAGGTAACGACGGTGGTGATGAAGAACTGAGAACCGTTAGTGTTCTTACCAGCATTGGCCATAGACAATCTGTATGGTCTGTCGTGCTTCAAGTCAAAGTTCTCATCTGCAAACTTGCCACCGTAAATGGACTTTCCTCCGTAACCCTTACCAGTCTCGTAGTCACCACCCTGAAGCATGAACTTTGGAATGACTCTGTGGAAAATGGAACCAGTGTATCCGAACTTTGGATCCTCGGAAATAGCAAGCTGTCTGAAGTTCTCAACGGTCTTTGGTACAACAGATCCGAACAATCCAATAGTGATTCTACCAATTGCCTCACCATCTTCAGTGATGTCAAAGAAAACCTTGTGGGTGATTGGTGGGTTCTCTGGGAGCTCCTTTGCTGCGAATGCAGTTCCAGAGAAGTAAAGGATGAAGAGCGTGCTCAACAAAGCCAAAATGCTGTATTTCATCATTGTGGAGTGTGGATTATATTTGTTGGCAAACCGCGTTAAATACTTCGCTGGCGGAAATATTGTCGCCTGATCACAGTCACGTGTCAAATCAATTACTCTAAGCGTGCAACGTTTGAGTCCTTCTTGTTCTTACTGGTCTGTTTGTAGACGCTGACACGTAGGCGCATGATTTCATCCACTTGCAAGTTGCGAGCATCAATTTTGGCGCTACATCCCGCTATCGGACAGTCATTACTGGTTTGCAAATGTGATATGATACTTTGCCTCTCAAATGTATGCTTGCAAACGCTTGAAATGACAGGATCCTCAAAGACATTCAATAATATAGGATCTTTGAGCGAAATGGTTCCTCCTGAGATATTCAAATCGTCCTCTTCGCCTCCATTATCATCAGGAATAGGAGCTTCTGGGTTCTCAAGAATGACAAGGTAGCTTTGTAGTTGGCGATATTGAGGTCTGTCGTGCATGAACGAGACGAAACTCAGCTCTTCGTAGTCTTTCTGCTCTTTGTATTCACTCGCTATGAAATCTGCAAAGTTGAGCCGCCTCTCGTCATTCGCTATATTGTGGTAGTGTTCCAAGTTATCTAATGTGAGCTCATCTTCAACAGCACTGAGATCTCGCACCTTCCGTTTAGACGCGTCAAACGAGTTTTTGAACACGTTGGCCTTGTACTGAGTACGGAAAAGCTCATCCAATACCTTCATGTTGGCTTCAAGTACGTCTCGCGTTGCTTGTGTAGTGATAGTCCCATTGTCTAAGGAATACTCAACCCATTGCTTACAGGTCTTGAGTATACGCTCGGCAAGAACTTCGGTCTGTTTTGATGCACCGACGCCTGACGCTCCGCATTTCTCAACTACTCGTGTAAGATCTCTGTTGAGTGGCAAGTAACCAGGAAGCTCCATAATGGAAAAAAATAGAGTTCAAAAAATCTACAAATAAATAGTACCCTAACCAGATCGCCATAGGTCACATGTTGACCAAATCAGGCATTAACGTTTCACTCTTGTGGGAATTTACAAGAACTTATGTGCAGCTTCATTGACAAATTTACGCTCTAAAACTAGAACCTTGTCTACGACTTTGTCTACGGCCTTGCGGAGTTTTGTGTTTTGTGGGAGCTAATCCTCTAGTCCACTGAATGAACTGTTCTAATACAGTTGGAAGAATTGAAAAACTACGTTACCCAAACGTGAGTGGTTGACAGTGTCAACTAGGATTCCTCTTCTTGAGATAGTTCGTGGAATGACGTGTTTGCCGTGGATGCTTGAGTTGCAGAGTTACCAAGCGCATCTCCAGCTTGCCCAGGATGGTTGACGGTGACTGCAGCACCACCATTCTGGGTGATCCCTGTGCTAGTGGTTTGCGTGGAGTTACTCGAAGTACTAGGAATGCACCAGTTTCTGTGACAATGCCACAGTTTCATCTGACATTCGCGTGAGCAGTACTTGGTTCTCTTACAGCGCCTGCACTTCAGGAATTCTCTGGGTCTGGTTTCCCATTTGCCGCACTCTAAGTTGCCACATTGTCTAACGCTCATTTCATTGCGTCTGCAACTGTTGCGCATAATGACTCCAGCCCAGTAGTAGATATCCGTTCCGAGAAGGAACGTAAACTTCTCCACAAGTGGGAATAAGTTGATTCTTTCTTGTTCCACGAGCGAATCGTCTTGGTCCAAGTTGTTGTCATCAATGTCAAACCCGTCATAACTGTCGTAGTTCCATTTGCGCTGCAAGAACAGCTTGAGTTCTTTACGCTTGGAGATGATAGAGCTCCTCAACTTCTTGCCCTCCATCTCAATAAATTTAGACATCTTCTCGTTAATCAGATGAAGAGTAACTTTGCGCTCCAAGTCGTTTTCAATAGATTCGCATGCAACGATCTTGTCAAACAACCTGGTGAGGTACTCTGAATTGTTGATAATGCACTCAGTGATCTTCTCTTCTTGTACTTCGTCGATGGCTTCTGCACCAATGTCAGTTCCAGGATCACATTCCTTGTCGGCTTCTTCAGTGTTGCTGTCGTCGTCATCTTCAAGTTCGGCATCTTCTTCGATGCCCAAACATGGCGAGTTCATACTTGGAGATCCAATGGCAGTTTGAGCTTCATCGCCGTGACCAGAAACTGGAGATCCACCGTCATCGCGATCACATGGATCACGGAGACCAAATTTCTGTGTCTCTGGTAAAATGAACAGTGATTCGATACTGTCAGTCATGACCTGTGCCTGGTCGACCTTCTTATACACACACTTACCCTTGGCCTTTCTCAGTTTTGGCGCAATGGTGGGCCTGCATTTCACCTGCATCGCCTTCTTTAAGGAGAGCTTGATCTGCTTTTGCAAATAGAGCTTCATCTGCTTGTGTCTGATCGACATGTCGATCACCAAGTGTGTGTTTTGAAGAGATTCCTTCAAATATGGATACTTTGAAATGTATGCCAATAACTGAAGAGACCAAACAATGTCATCGTCACGAGGAATTACTACTCCCGTGTCAGTGAAGTGACGGACAGCAACCTTTGCGTGCATCATGGAGCGATTCTTCTCATGATCCTGCAAGTACATGTCCGACAAGAACTGTAAGTTGTTGTCCATATCCATCTCATTGTCGTTGAAGAACAGGTCGTCCAAGATTTCGGAGTCTGCGTCTTCTCTCAACTTCTTCAAGATGTTCACAATCATGTACTGCTTGCGAAGGTCATTGCTTATTGGGCTATTCTTTGGGTTGTTTGCGGTGGCTTCGTTACCGTAAGCCAAACCGCCCGGGTTCTGAATAGGACCATGCAAAGAATTAAATCTGATCAACTTAAAAAGTTGTCCAACAGTCAAATTGTCGTAGTCATCACATGTGAGGTTGTTCTGACGGCTGCTGTTGAAGTAGGGAATATATGGAGTATGAGTAGGGTAAGGTGTCGCCATTTGAGGAGCGCTGTTCTGTGAATTTATAGGTAAAGGTGTGTTGCGTGGAAGCAGAGGAGGATTATTGCGCTGCTGGATGCCTTGGTGCACATTAACGTGTGCTTGATTTGGACTAGGGGTTGCGGAAGCGCTTTGATCCGATTGTCCCCTTTGTAATCCTTGATGCCTTTGCAGTAAATGAGCCTGCTGGGCCTGTGCTTGTTGATTTTGCTGCTGTGCCTGTGAAAGCGCAGCCTGTTGGAATGCTAAGTGCACGTTCTGAGATTGATGCACGTTTTGTTGTTGTTGTGGGTTGTGTTCGTCGTGAACGCCTTGAGCTTGCGCTGCGTGGTTCATCATTGGTGCCTGTGGTGCCTGTGCTTGTGGTGCCTGTGTTTGTTGAATAGGCTGGGGAATTTGCAGCACGTGTTGCTGGTGTTGGTGGGTTTGTTGTGGTTGTTGTGGTTGCGGTGTTTGTTCTCTAATCACCTGCATGCTCGTTAAATCGTAAACTGGTGCTGTTGTGGCAGCGGGTGCAAATTGGTGGAAGTCCTGTTCTGACTCACCAGTGTTGTTGTTCCCAAGGTTTATGTTTGCAGTTGCGCCGATGTCCGCCTCAGATACCCCCGCTGTCGAGGGGGTAAACGAAGGAGCGGCACTTGCTGGGCTGCTTTGAACCATAGGGGCTTGTTGGCGTGAGTTTGCGTGTATGAACATTCTTTCATTTAAGCTGACATAGTTATCCAAGACGGTTGCAATGATGGGCAAAATGCCAGCTTCCACCACCTTTGTACGTATCTTCTCTGTGCCGCGCGTACCTATCAAGACGAGACACTGGAAAGCCAACGTCCACTTCCAGCCGGTCAACAACATTTTTTCGCCATGGAAGACGGAGTCATTTGTGCTGAAAGTGGAGTTGTGGCATTCGTGTAGAATCTCAATCAATCTTTCGATACCGCCATCCTTGCTCAAGGTTTCCCTAACCTTGGGCAGGGACGATACCAAGTATGTTAAGTAGTTTAATGAGTTCACTAGAGGTTTGTCTGCTGTCACATCAAGGGCTCGCCTATCATAGAGACTTGTCGTGATCGTAACTGCTGCTTTGTTGGTGGCAACAGCCTTAAAGTTCGCGTCACGCATGTTGTGGAATGTGCAAGTATGACAGACTCAAACGCTTCTCTCTATGGACTGATCTGGATGCGGGATGAAGATAACGGTACGGGCGATTCTTGGGTTGTTTGTCAAAGCGTTAATTTTTTTTACGCCCGTATTATAAATTGGATTCTGCCCTTCCAGGGAGGCAAAAAAAAACTTGCGAAAAACAAGAAAAGAAAATTGATCACTCTGACCGGAACAGGCAATAGCCAATTTGGGTCGATAAAGAAGCAATTTGAACAAATTAAAAGACGCCACCGCAGGGAGGCGGGGGTAGGGGATAAAACTTACGAACTTTTCTTGTGCTTTCTAACCGTCTCGTGATATCTCCTAAAAACCGCCTGGCACAAGTACTGTTTACTTGTCACTCCAAGCAACATCAGGGGATGTATACAAATCGCCATGGCTACTGCGGCTTAGTGGTGGCAAATGCCCTTGATTTTTTCCCACCAGTAGAATCGTTGCAAAATGTCCTTGCTGCGCACGTGATGCAAGTCACGATACATATTATGAGGGACAGAGATGTGTAGATGGAGTCCTGTGTGGCCCTTGTTTTCCCTACATTCCCTAATTTCCTTATACTCCGTTGATTCCTTACAATCCTTTTATTCCTTGTAATCCTTTGATTTCTTTGAATCTTTGATTCTTAGATTCCTATCCTCCTTCCTTCTGTGTAACAGATCCAGTATTTTCTTATCCTTACTAATAGATTACACGGATATAGTTGTCAAGATGTCAATAAGGTTAGGTCCACAGTTCCATGTTCTGATCGTCTCTAGAGAGGTTGCATTTCGTTTGTGGGGTGAATTTGTAGCCAATTTGCTTGCTTCGCACGGACCTAACTTTTCGTCCGTACATTTTAAACAAAACTTTTCGTCCGTGCATCGATTCGGAGCGGTTTTCGACGGAACGAACCGAAGTGGAGAATGGTGGCGAGTAGGACGGGCAACGGGCACCCAAAGGCGGAAATTGAACCAATCAATCAAAAGGCTCGAATTTACAAGCATGATATCAACGGTTCGTTTCACTGGCGAAAACTAATTTATACTTTAATCGGGGTGTTGAAACTACTTGCCATTCCCCTCTAGTATCCCTATCCCTTTATCACAAATGTCTATTGTAACCTCTCTAGGTGTACCACATTTCAAATGGCGCAATAAATACTGAAATCTTATCTCTATGCCAAGACCTTTCTTGCAGCCGGTCTTCTATGCTTCTGTTCTTATCTAGTCTGGAAAAGTTAACCTAGAATATCACCAAAACCATTAACTTCAGCAGAGTCATATTGTTTCTCTAATCTTGAGTCCCTGGAACCCCTGTCATCTTGAGTCCCTGGAACCCTATCATCTTGAGTCCCTGGAACCCTATCATCTTGAGTCCCTGGAACCCTATCATCTTGAGTCCCTGGAACCCTATCATCTTCGTAGTATTCCCTAGAATACACTTACAAGAACGACTGCTCAAACTTGTACACTGCGTTCATGCAGTGCTCCATGAAGATCAAGGTCAAGATGGTGTGTGGACCGATTCTGAGAAGCTGAGCCCAGAAACCTCTGTAGAAGGACATTGGGCCCTCGTATCTCAAAGTCTTCATGAAGCAGTCGATAGGACCCGAGTATATGTTTCCCTTCTGATTATAAACACGAGTCAACACCACGTCCCATGGATTCATGGCGATCGCAACACACACACCTGCAAACAGCGAAGCTGTAAGGTGTAAAGCCAACCCTTCGGAAGTGATCACCTTATGCTTTTGTAAGAAATTCTTAGCCAAGTTGTAACTAGACAACTGCACACTGGAGCCAGTTCCTGTACGGATCATGGCAGCGTCAAGACCTCTGTATAAACCCTTGAATCCTTCGTTCTTGACGATTTTGCGCAAACCATGCCAGACGTTTTTGTAGTGGTTCTGCTCACCAACAGCGTCGGCGGCCTTACCAGCGTATGCCTGCATTCTTGTCTTGATCAAGAAGAATGGGTTGGACAACACGGCACCCGCGACACCCGCAAGGAAACCAGCACTGACGTTGATGGTGAGATTCTGAGGTACGGATCCACCGTTGGTAGGCATTCTGCTTGGAGTGAATAACTGGGTTAACAACACTCTGCTTGGCTCGTAGAATCCAATCCTGCAACCATTCAAACCGATCTGGTAGTAGTAACCACATACCAACCCTCCTTGCAACCCTCTGATACCCTCATTTTTGTAGATCTTGATAAATGCTTGGATCGGGTTCTTGTACAAGGTGACTTTCGCGGCTTCTGCACCTGCGGCTACTTGACCCTGGAGCTGCATTCTGGTCTTGATGAGCTCGATAGGGTTTGTGAACGTCACAGCACCACAGGCCGCGATGGCCCCGGCAGTGAACCCTCCGAATGGGCTCACCAACTCACTAGCTGATTTCTCCTTCGCCATTATCTCTAATTTTTTGTGCCTGAACCGGCGAACTTTGCGCTCATTTATACAGACAGATTTCAGAAATTTCCGTGTCCTCGGACGCTCCGTAAGATCCTTGGGGGTGAGATGGTCCCGACTTTATACGGTTCCATACGGAGATATGTTGGGGATTTTCTCGACTTCAAACACTACAACTTGTGGATTCCTCGTGAAGCTCTTCGCATATCGATGTAATCTCACGTGCCAACAAAATCAATTTCATAAGGCCTTGAACTAACCCGTTCGTAAACTCTTTTACAGATCTCTTTAGCGTTTTTCACAACCTTGGCTCGGATATCCTTCCTCACTGATGCTAATAGCGAGAAGCGAGACGTGAAAAGTTCTGCGATGAGGGTGTAACGTGAACGTTGAGAGAGTTTAGTGGGCTTAGGTGGGTGCACACCAATAACGGTAAGCGGGACGTACGGAAGGGATGGTGAAAAGCATACCTGAACTGAAATGATAAGTGAGCTGATATCGCATTTGAATTCCAGTCGAAATCACGTTGATTTCCAGTTGATCTTCAAATTGTAGTCTTTGTAAGAGTAGTGTGGTAAGTTGCAAATTCGGAGTGGGTAATTACATCAGAAAAAATCACCACTTCAGATTTTGCCATCACCATGTTGAGAGCTGCAAAATTAAAGGTATCTCCACGGAGGCTTCTTGCTACCGCAAGCACTTCCAAGTACCAAGTCGGTCAGAATATACATGGATTTACTGTTGAGCAGATCCAAAAGATTCCCGAGCTTTCATTGGAGGCAGTGAAGCTCTTCAACGAGGGCTCGAAGTCACACCACTTACACTTGGATTCTGCCGACAGCAATAATGTTTTTGCAGTGGCATTCAAGACGAATGCGCCCGACGGAACTGGTTTACCACATATCCTCGAGCACTTGGTATTGTGTGGTTCTGAGAAGTTCCCAGTGAGGGACCCGTTCTTCAAAATGACCAACAGATCACTCAGCAATTTTATGAACGCCATGACAGGACACGATTTCACATACTACCCTTTTGCCACCACCAACACCAAGGATTACGAAAACTTAATGGATGTGTACTTGTCGTCGGTGTTTTTGCCCACTCTCACTAAGAACAACTTCAGACAAGAAGGATGGCGCTTGGAGCATGAAACTTTCCTGGACAAAAATACTCCTATAGTATACAAAGGAGTTGTGTACAATGAGATGAAGGGTCAGAATTCGAATACTGACTACTTTTTCTACAAGTCGTTCTTGGAGTCGATCTACCCTTCGCTTAACAACTCTGGAGGAAACCCAGAGAATATCCCAGAATTGAAACACGATCAGATGACCTCTTTTTACAGAAACACGTACCAACCTGGTAATTGCAGAACCTTCACATACGGTAACTTTCCATTGGACGGGCACTTGGCTAAAATTAGCGAGTACTTCGAGAAGGTTTCTGACAGGAAAGGTGGTGCAGCTGAAGTTAAGTACCCAATTTTTAGCGAGGGAGTCACTAATGGTGAGGTTACCGTACTGGGACCAGTTGATAGCATGACTAATAGACCTGTGGACCACCAGTATAAGGCGTCTATCACTTGGAACTTAGGAAACCCATTGGATGAAGCAAATCATTATAATGTGTTTCTCTGGAAAGTACTCAATTCCCTTTTAATCGACGGCCACAGCTCTCCGTTCTACCAGGAATTAATTGAGTCGGACTTAGCTGATGACTTCTCCCCAAACATTGGTGTCGATGTTACTACTGCACTTCTTTCCTTGACGATGGGTTTGAGCAATTGTTCGCTCGCGACAGTGGAATCTCTTGAAGAGAAGACTAAGAGCATTTTGAAATCCAGAGTTATCCCTGCTTTTGCTGCCAATGACGATCTGTACAGAGAAAGAGTCGAGGCTATCTTGCACCAGATCGAGCTCAACTTGAAGAGACACAAGCCAGACTTTGGTCTTAATTTACTCAACTCGCTTGTTCCTAACTGGGTCAACAACACAGACCCAATCAAGTCGTTGCAGGTGGAGAAGGTGTTGGATAAGTTCAAGGAGGACTTTGCTGCAAATGGACTCGGAATTTTCCTGTCACTTTTAGAGAAGAGCGTCTTGGATGATTCGTGCTCAAAGTTCACTTTCGTGATGAAGCCAGATGGCGACTTTAACAAAAACTTAGTCAGTGGTGAAGAATCGAGATTGAAGGAAACAGTGAGTCAATTATCGGAGACTGATTTGAAAGAAATTTATGACGATGGATTACAGTTGGCCGAGGAGCAGAGCACAGAAACCGATGCCAGTATCTTGCCAACTTTGTCTGTTAAGGATATTCCAATTGTGGGAGAAAAGTATCCAGTCTCTTACAACGACAATATTCAAAGAAGAATCGTGGACACTAATGGAATCACTTATGTTAACGCCACAAAAAGCATTGATTACATCCCTACCGAGTACTACAAGTACTTGTCATTGTTCACGTCGTGTTTGACGAACTTGGCAGGAACTACATCCACAAGCATCAATGATCTTGAGACACGTATCAGCAAGACTACGGGTGGAATTTCATTCGGAGTCAAGTCTGTGGTTAACCCATACAATTTGCTGGAAGTTGATCTCAGACTTGTCTTGAGTGGTGCTTCGTTGGCCGAAAACTCTCCTGAGATTTACAAATTGTGGCAGGAGATCCTTTCCACCACAAAGTTTGACCCTAATGACAAAGAAGTCGTGGATAAACTTTACCAGTTGATCAAGAACATGTGCTCAAACCAATTGAACAATATATCTGATCGTGGTCATTCTTATGCTAACTGGGCAGGTGATGCCAAATTGACTGCCAATAAGTACATTACTGATCAGTTGTCAGGATTGACCAATATAGAGTTCGTTTCCGAATTGAACGACAAAATGGAGTCACAGGGTAAGTCGTACCTCAGTGAGAAAGTTCTCCCAATCCTTGGAGAGATCCAGAAATTGGTCCTTGCTAACTCCAATTACAAGTTCCGCATCGTCGGAAACTCAGATATTGTCGAACAAAACGAAAAGCTCATTGGCAAGTTCACTAGAGAAATGAAGAACTCCGATGGTCCGAAGGACAATTATTTGAAAGCTTTGATAGAGAAGTTCGAAACGGAAGTTGCGACCCAGAAGTCTCAAAATACTTTGATCAATTTACCTTTCCAGGTTGGCCATGCCTCTTTGGCCAAGTTGGGTGCTCCATATGTGAACCCAGATGGTGCTGCACTTCAAGTACTCGCGCAGTTGTACACTTTCAAGCACTTGCACTCTGTTATTAGAGAGGCAAACAGTGCGTATGGAGGTGGAATGCTTTATGACGGATTAGGTGGTACGATCAACTTTTACTCGTACAGAGATCCAAATCCACTCAAGTCTGTTGAATCTTTCAAGCAGTCCTTCGACTTTGGATTAAAGACTACTTGGGAGCCTAGTGATTTGGAGCAGGCCAAGTTGCGCATTTTCCAAAGCGTCGATGCTCCAATGAGTGTTTCCGTGCAGGGAGCTTCAGAATTCCAGGAGGGAGTTACTGATGAGATGAGACAGGAGAGAAGAGAACACTTTCTCAACGTGGGAAATGGCGAGATCACCGATGTGATCAACAAGTACTTGATTCCAGGTAAAAATGTGGTTTCGGTTATCGGCAACAATGAGTTATTGAACGTTCAGGACGACCCTGCCTGGACAATCCGTAATTTGAAGGTTTAAATGTATATAGAGGGTACTAGAATATAGAGATCGCGTAAGTGTATTAAAGTAGGACGAGAATGATGGAGGATGGTATGAAAACTTGAACATAGTACTAGAGCATAGTATGAAAGATGGCATGGAAATTTGGACATAATACTAGAGCTTATGAAAGTTGGTATCGAAACTTGGACATAATACCATATTTTGAAAGATGGTATGGAAACTTGGACAATGAGCATATTATGAAAGCCTTTGGGTTAAATGCCTTCAGATATATTACATCCTTTCAGATCGTCATTTGTATATTGTATATGTACAGGTTGTAATGAGAACAGGTGAATCACTTCGCCATATGAAGCGAAGTTACCTAAACTCTATGCTTTCTAATGTAATCCTTTGGAGGCTGCTCCGGTATCCTTCTCTTCTTGTCTTCGGTGAATAAGCAATGTCTCTTGGCTCTTGGGTCGTACAAGATCAAGTTCAACTTTGTTTGATGTCTTGGGATGTGGAACCACTTCTCGTAGCCGGTCTTAGCTGCCGACACGAGCTTGACCATCGTGAAAGTGTTCTTAGGCTTTGCCATGGTGGTGGTGGTTTAGTTGAAAGCGAGGAAAAAAAAGTTGAAAAAAAGGTGTATCACGCCGACTTCCTAAAATGGACACAAGTGAGAATTCCATTGACAATGAGTAAAAAGAACAATTGACACTTCCCGATCGAGACACCATTTTTAGAGGAATGAAAAAATTCACGCGTTCGAAGATTTTCAGAACTGAACACGCTGCCAAAATAATCAGATCAACAGAAGGGTTCTTTCTACAACAAAAAAGATTGCCATGAATCCCATTACTATTTTGATAGCTTTCATGCTTGGGTTGGTCTCCGCCTTGCACTTGGACGTACCAGCATTGCCATACGCTGAACCAGTGTGTGTACGTGATTTTGTGCAAGAGGAGGAATTGGTTGTCATCAACATTAAGACCAATGGTAGAAAGGGCGATGGCCAGGAATTGAACGTCCAGGTTGTCGACTCTCTCGGAAACGAATACAGAAAGAAGAAGGACGTCGTAGGAAACGTCAGAATTGCTTTCACCAGTCACAACCACGCCGCAATTGATGTTTGCTTCCTCAACACCAGAGTTCATGGTGCAGGTCATGCTTCCAGAGAGGTCGAGTTGGAGATCGAGAGTGGTGCTGCTGCTCGTGACTGGAACGCTCTCCAGGCGTCTGAGAAGTTGAAGCCTGTTGAGATTGAGTTGAAGAGAGTCGAGGCATTGGCTGACGAGATCACCACTGAGTTGCAGTACTTGAAGCAAAGAGAGGAGAGAATGAGAGACACCAACGAGTCTACCAACGACAGAGTCAAGTTCTTCTCCATCGTCATTGTGATTTCTTTGTTGGGATTGGGAGCATGGCAAATCCAGTACTTGAGACACTACTTCAAGGTCAAGCATATCATTTAGGAGGGTTGCAGTTTCTGCAGGTGTGTTGTACTAGTATTATAAAACGTGCACGTTATCAACATGCGGTTTTCGTTACATGCGTGTAGAGTAATTATATCATCAAGAGTGAATGCTGATCAAGCTGAATTCTCGTTCATTAAGAATGCTCATCAAGCTGTATGCTCTGTTAACCCTGAATACTCTGTTAATTCTGAATACTCTGTTAATCCTGAATACTCTGATTGAGTATGCTTCCAGGCATTATTCTATAAAATATCAAGTGAGCTATGGGCAATCTTGTACCAATCAGTGTACGTTGACAAATAAACATCAACTTGGTACAACTTGTCTGAACACCGAAACGTATCCTTCAGATTGGTTGTAGAGCTCTTCAGCCCAACGCCCGTCCAAATTCTCATCACTGTGTTTTTCTATAAACTTTCCGATCATTTGGCGTCTAACACTGTCAGCGTCCTTCACAGTATCCACGACACCACTGGCCAATACCCCACCACTCTCGTCGAAGTCAAGAAGAACTAGTGCTAGCATCCACTCTAAGAGGAAAATGAACTTCAACCACGCTTGTTCGAAAGCTTCAGGACAGTCGTAGGTTTCATCTTCAACCACCAGCGAGTATATTTCCTTGTCACCAATTGTCTTCAACACCTGATCGAGGTTTTCTTTATGCCATGAATCTTGAATCATCGTGATCTCTATGGAATCGCTAGCTTCAAGACACTGGACATCTTGGTCATCATCTTCATTCAAATCACTGGTATGTCTTTTCAAGATTATTCGGTCATGCTCCACTATCTGAGTGAAGTCCAATAAAAGTACATGCGCAAGTTCTAGCAACATGGCCACTCGATACTTCTTAGGCACTAGGGACCCTTGATCTAAGTTTGCCGCACTAAAAAACTCTTTCAAGTATGCAACATCAACAGACATGAACTTCAGTGCCATCTCTGCTACTAGCTTTTCTGGTGTAAGGTGCTCACTAGGAGGTTGCCTACGCTTTTGCTGCACCAAAAGGCCATTCGAGAAAAATAATGACCAGTAGAACACAGTAGATACCATTTTGAAGCGAAGGGCCATGGATTCCTGGTTATCCGAGTAATCTGCTTTATCCTTGATGATATAAGATTCACGTAGGGCAGTGTCATGGTTGAGGAGCGTCAACTCGCGCGCGAACGCGGATACTGGGCGCTTCTGGTTACTTTTCAATCCAAGGCCATTGAATAAAAACTCTACCACACGATCGTACCAATGCTTTTGCTCAGTGCTGAGTTGCGCAAGCAATGCATAGATAAGCAATTCAGTACGCTCGAGTCGTGATTGAATGCGCACTCGCTGTCGTCTTGGAAAGCGGAAAAACTTCACTAAAACATCGTCCCCCTCCTTGTGCTTCACTTTTCTGGTAATATGTGTATAAGTGTGAAACAAATTGATCTCCACAAATTCCCAGATCACACCTAGTAGTTTGCTTTGTACAGAGTATATGGTGTGATACACAGTGTGTGTGGAATTAGCAAGAGTCGCTTGCAAAGAAGTGGACTTATCTGCGCAATAAAAGCACCAGTTAGCTAAGAGCCATAGACTGAAGCCAGGAGTAAGTTTGGGGTTAAGGCGTTCACTAAGTAACGCCTCGTCAAAAACATTGATATTGGTCCAAAGTGGTCGATCTGACGTCGTAGACTTACTTCGTTTGCTGGGAGGTTCAATTAAGGGCGTAGGCGATCTCTTGAATGAAGTTGGAAACAAGTCCGTATTGATTTTTGGGACGGCATCGATGTTATACTGCTGGTATTTGTTAACCTCTTCTTCCATGGTAAGTGCAGATTTCAAAATTGACGTCTCCATATCCGAGTCACTAACATAGTCTTGTTCATTCGCACCTTCTTCTTGTGGTTTATCAGATCTGAAGAAATCAGTGACTTTCAGTTGACTTTTCGGAGGTTGGGCTTTCATGGTGGGACGAGGCCGCACTATCGGATCGTCTAGCTCCACAACTTTGGTGACTGGCCACAATTTCACGATGAAATCTCGAAGGACAGCGTTGATTTTGGGGTATAACGGGTCATCGGCACGTCGTAGGATCATATTTCGATACCTTTGTAAGATGTATATGCTTCTACTCAGAAAGGAGTATTTATAGGTGGAGTTGTGGTATTCTTCATTCATGGCTCGCACAAAAGTATTGGTTGATTCGACTCCTTCCATGGAGATGGCGCTGTTTGACCAATTGCTGTCCATTGTGCGGGCCGCCAAAGTCAATAGAATGCGCAACGCATTTTGTGATGGGCTCGGGGTAAAAGTTGACTCCAAGTAGCTGAGTAAGTTGTCAATATGCAAATAGTTGTTCAAATTCACCACTTCAGTGTTGATCTCAGTGATGTCGGGGAGTAGCAGGTCTCCAAAGCGTTCTTGTGCCTCCACATGCTTGGAGGTTAGCATGTAGAGAAAAGTGAAATAGACTTTTTGATTTGAGGTACTGAAGGAATACTGAGAATACTGAAATAGTACTGAAAGAATCTGAATACTGAATACTATGTCACTAACCCTCATTACCTCTACAGGTCCCTTCAAAATCGAACTACTTTACACAGATCCATCGCAAGCAAAACATGTGGAGAACTTCATACGACATGCTGCTAAAGGGACCTTCAACGACAATGCTATTATACGATACATACCCCAATTCATTCTTCAGACCGGAGATACAACTAACACTGGAAAAATCTCAGATGCTGCTCACAATGATCCCCTTGGAACATATGTCTCTGGAGACTTCAAGACATTAACACTGAACCCTTCAATTACTCGCGGTCTGGTGATGACGATAAACAACCCAAAAACAGAATATGGCTCTCAGTTCTTTGTGGTGTTGTCAGACGAGAACAAAGATGCTCTAGAGGAAGGGTATACTATGATCGGAAGAGTGATAGACGGTATTACTACAATTGAAAAAGTGGAAGAGGAATTGAAAGACCCTACATTATTGAAATCAAATGGTAAGATACGAGGAGCTTGGAAGACAAAACCGTGGGTCCAAAGTGTCGTCATTCACAACAATCCTTTCGTAAGATAGAATGATACTAATATAGACTAACAACGATGACGCCAACCATCACATATACAATCTACTAAAACCCTCTTTACTTCCTATTTTTTAACCTATTTCAATCTAACTCACCAATTCCACCAAGCATCTCCGCAAACTCCTTGATTGTGATACATGAACCCACCTTCGACTTTTCATAGTCAAAGGATATCGTGTTTCCATTGCTGTCCACCATACACGCGCTTATCATATCAATTAACAAAGAGTCAGTGAACCCCTTCTCTATACTTAATGCTTTCTTAATCGCTTGCAAATCAGGAAGTGAAAGCTTGTAGTTTGTGATATCCTCATTGGAGGTGACCTTATCGTTAGCAGTTGTCACGAACAATGCCCAGCTAGCGTAAATGTGCTCAAATTGGTTCCTAAACTTCACAAGCTTATTCGTGTGACTGATGAGCTTGTCAATGTCCACAATGTCTATGATTTCATCTATCGTCAGTGCATTCGGATTAACCGTATATCGCTGAATAAGATTGAGTGTGGTGTAGTGCCGCACATTGGAAGGGTCGAAGGTTATACCTTTACCATGCATAAATTCGTAGTAGTACTCGATACAACGCGTGATATCAGCTGTGAAACACCTTTGAATCTTCAATTGCAGCATCAACTCCGGTAGGCTTCTCAAATAAAAATCCGTCGTCTCAGGATCAATTAAGTCACTGTACGCTTCTAGGATCTCATCTTCAATACTAGGATCAAGCTCCTCAAACTTTTGCGACCTCTTGACTCCTCCTCTTCGCCTTGCCATGTTGTAAGATGTGCGACATTAACAGGGCTCCCCGACATTGCCGCGAAAGCTACACGACATAATAGCCGACATTTGCCGTGATGATCTCATACAGGTGACGACATCGGTCATGAATTCGCAGTTTAGGCGATGAAGATCCGATAAGTGCGATATGAAGGGTTTCAACTAGGTGGGAATGGTATGAACTGAACAACAAACTACATCAAACAGCGTATACACGAACGCGTTACTGTTCAGCCTCGTTACTGTGTCGCACGACATGGGCACTGACGTCACGACATCATATCGGATACTGATTTGTAAGGTTGTCAATTTTGTGTAACTTTAACGTTGCTGTTGTGGACTCGGAGTGATTAGCCAGAAACTTTTGAAAAGTCATACTTTGCCACTTTAACAACAACACTTTCACTATGTCCAACTTAACTACTGCAATTCAATTGACTAAGAAGTCGACTTACAGACTCAACAACGGTACTCACATTCCAGTTGCTGGTTTTGGTTTGTACTTGGCTGATGGCACCGAGGATTTGGTCTACAAAGCAATGGAGGCTGGGTACAGACACTTCGACACTGCTGTTTTGTACAAGAACCAGAAGGAGACTGCTAAGGGTATTGCAAAGTACTTGAAGGATCACCCCGAGGTTAAGAGAGAGGATGTGTGGTACACTACCAAGATCAACAGAGAGGGTCAGGGTTATGAGAAGACCAAGGAAACCGTTGAGTTTATTGCTAAAGAAGTCAAGGAGTACATTGGATATGTTGACTTGGTTCTTGTGCATGACCCATTGACTGACAAGGAGAGACGTTTGGGTACGTACAAGGCTTTGCAAGAGTATGTGTGTGACTCCAACAACTCCACCTTGAGAATTCGTGCCATTGGTGTTTCCAACTACGGTATCAAGCACCTTGAAGAGTTGTTCAACTGGGATGGTTACCTTATCAAGCCAGTCGTTAACCAGTTAGAATTGCACCCATGGTTGCCTCAGCCTAAATTGCGTGAATACTTGGTTCAGCACGATATTTTAATTGAGGCTTATTTGCCATTGACTCGTGGTATGAAGTTGAACGACCCTAAGTTGGTGGAGCTCTCGAAGAAGTTTGGCTTGAGTCCAGCAGAGATTTTGCTCAAGTGGTCTTATCTTCAGGGTTTCATTGTGTTGGCCAAGACCTCCACTCCAAGCAGAATAAAGGAGAACTTGGACATTTTGCCAGATGGAAAGTCCGACGAATTAGACCACACCAGACAGTTGGGTAAGATTGACTTGGACCCTGAAATCATTGAGTCCTTGGACATGCCAGAATCCCACGAGGTTTTGATTTGGGACGGTGTCGACCCAACTTTGTACGAAGGTTAAACAGCTGCAAATTCTATATAAAATGGTCCTAGTGATCCACAGCCTTCCTTTTGAAAAGTGCTGCTACAAAATCATTGTCTTTATGTTCGTTATATATGCCATTAGAGTTGAGTTTCTGTCTAATTGTATGAAGTGCTTGAGATTGTGCACTTTTTTGGACCACGTTCAATCGATTTGGTATTGTTCCGCAATTGCTGCAACCTGGGTTAACTTACCCACAAATAAATATGGCATTCGTAGCTCCAATTGCCCCTAGTACAACTGAATCACTTCATAATGCTTACATATTGTTATTAAATACATCATATATAACATTCTCATAATCCCATTCATTCTTGATCGGTCCTTTTCACATTCACTTCCTAATTTGGAAGGCTTTTTTATATTTGCCCCTCCGCAAAAACTAAACTTGCAACTTCAATCACTAACATGGCACCCTCAAACTGGCTCCTGTGGCCAAACAAAAAGGAGAGTGTTGCTGCTGATGATGGTGCAAACGACGACATTGACCACGATGACCACAACGAAGAGTTAGAGGACGATGGCTTTGACAACGATGACAACGATCACACCGAGGATGAAATCGTCGATCATGTAGTCAAGAAGAAAGGCTGGACCTTTTGGAACAGTGGAGACGGCGCTTCAAGTGAGGCCGCGACTAAGGGCGAGTCTAAGGGAGAATCCGATCAGAAGAGTGGGGCTGCGAATAGCAATGACAATAAGCCGATAAAGGAAAAGATACAGAGCACTTCCAACAGGATCTTAAGGTCAACGCCTTCAATCCCAAGTATCCAAGACTACAACAGTGCTAATTCTCAGAAGAGTACAAGCATCGATAAAGCCAACGACGCTGACGTTCCACCTAAAAACGGTAACAACAACCAAGAACATCAGGATGATGCTGTCTTGTATAAGCCGCATCACAAAGCATCACAATTCAATCAAATCAACACCCGAAGAAATGAGAACTTGAGAGAGAACATTATAGTTCCTGACTGGGACACATGTCTTCCAGCACAATCGAGTTTCTATGCAAACTCGTCAAGTTCGTCTTCTGGTTTGACGTCAACTTCGTTAGCGACTACCCTCTTTGGCAACTCCTCCACCGCCAATATAAATCCAAACAACTCGGTGATGGATTTGAAGAACTGGAGAAACTTCTTACATCAATTGTCCGCAAAGTTGGGGTTCACCAGCCAGCAATTAACAAGTGTAGTGGACGACGCAGATGATGCTCCTTCAAATGATGACGACGACAAAGAAAAAGTCAAGAAGGAGTTCAATTTGCTTTACGAGAGAACGTACAAGCTATACGGAAGATCATTGGCTAAGCTTCCAAATCACAAACGAGCCTGCCTCCCAAATTACATCAAAGCATATCAGGAAGCAGACAAAACTGCGACCGATCTGGAAGACACTCAAAACCAAGATGATGAAGATGAAGATAGCATCTCCATCACGAACGATCCAATGGGAAACTTACTCATCAACCACAAAAAGTCTTATAAGAACCAAACCCTTCAAAACCCAGAAATCATCACACAGAAACTGGGTCCCCTCCAGAAAATCAAGAAGATCTTGATCATTGGAGTTCATGGTTTCTTCCCTCATAAAATGATCCGCCCCATTATTGGTGCTCCAAAGGGAACCTCGTTGAAATTTGCCAATGAAGCAGAGAAGGGTATCATCCGCTATTGTATAGAGAACGGTATGATAACTGAAGAGGACTCCAATAGTGTGAGTATTCAAAAGATTGCACTTGAAAAAGAGGGTAAAATCTTTGACCGTGTGGCCTTCTTTACCGATATTTTGAGCAAATGGCAGCAAGAGCTCAATGAAGCCGATTTGATTTTCGTTGCTTCTCATTCTCAAGGTTGTGTCGTGTCCATTATTTTACTCGCAAAGTTAATCCAATTAGGCATTTTGAAGAATGCTATACGGAAACGTATTGGTATCTTGGGAATGGCAGGTGTTAACAACGGACCATTTTACGGTGTGGACAAATCTTTCTTCATGAAGGCTTATTCTACTATTGAACACGATTCCTTGACAGAATTATTCGAGTTGAACAAGTTTGACAGTGAACAATCCATCGTACTTAAAGATGCCATGCAAACAGTGATCAGTTCGAATGTAAAGATTTGCTTTATTGGATCTGTTAATGACCAATTGGTTCCACTTTACTCGGCTTTGGCACTGCATGTCTTCCATCCAAACATCTACAGAGCAACATACATTGACCATTCATCTCAAACTCCACTCTTCATTCAAAAGCTAGTTTCGCTTTGCTGCCACATGCAAAACTTGGGGTATTTTGACAATAATGTCCTCAAAGAATTGAGTGCGTCTTTGGCTGGTACTATGACTAGTGGCGGGCACTCGAAATTGTACAACGATGGCAAAGTTTACGATTTAGGTATAAAATTTGTGTTAGATACCGACGACATCATCATCCCATCTGCCAAGCAACTCAAACCAGTCAGTAAGGATGCCTCTCTAGTGAGTAATCCGACTAGCTCTGGAGCTCCAAAGATCCCTATCACCAACCAGGTCTACATCAAAGAATACAACATTGGCAAAATCGCTACCAATCCATTCCTTTTGCCATGGTGTCTTCGTGGACTTCTTTTCAACATCGAAAAGAACTGGCCAAATCAGCAAAAGTCGATAGAGAAGCAGCAACTTAACGGCTACGATGAGATCAACGAGTTGTATGACTCTTTCGAGACTTGGAAACCAGACACCAAGATTCAGAGAGATCTCAAGTTCAGATTGAATGGAATCAGAGCTAGTAAGTTGTGATGGGTTTCCATATGGTCTAGCAATTATATCGGTTTATCTAGTAGGATTTTTTCTAAATGGGCTTATCTAGTATATTTAAGGTATCAATTAACATACACCAGGTTTTCTATTAAACAGATTTCTTCAGCTGCAAAATCACTTTTCTCACCGTTGATATTTTCGCTCTGGGGTTAATCGCGTACAGGAAAAATAACAATCACAATACAACAGTTGCCACAATGTTCTCGCCTAGTGCAGAGGACCCGGCTACTCCTGATACTTCCGATCACTCCTCGGATGATAGAGGGTTGGAATTGGGCAAACGAGCTTCTAAGGTACCTACCTTGAGCTCTCTCGAATTGCGTAACTTGGCGAAGCAGAATATTTCTGTTATTGAACTTTCCCAACAAGTTAGTCCAGTTGATGATCTCATTGACATCCCAGTGTTTTCACACTGGGGCCCGAGGTTCGCTTTGTTTTACCACCTTGAAGGTCAACCAGCTCCCAAGTCTGCATCTACCGCAACAGTTAATGGTATCTCAGCATATGTACAAGGCATGCGACTGGGATGGTCTCGCGAGGATATTGAGATCATTTACTCGCGAGATTGCCGTGATATAGCCACCTTAGCAGTTTTGTATCCCACCAGAGACATTTTGGATCTTAGAACTGCTCTAGCGCTACTCCCAGCACTTGAATCATGGTCACGAGAAGAGATTTCAATATATGAGGCCAACAAAAACAAGTCGATTCACGACTTGTTAGAGGAGTTACCTAGAAAAAGACATCACATCGTCGAGAAGCACATTAGAAAGGTATCGAAAGGACCATCCTTGAAATCACTTGACTTGTATGACCTTACTGCAAGCACATTAAAACAGCAATACCCTAAAACACCGCTCTGTGTACTCGCAGCAAGAATACGACGAGAACATGACTTGGAAGTTTTGACCTTGACACCAGGCGAGCGTGAAGTGCTAGCAGAGTGTGCAAAGGCTGGACAACCTGTAGCTTCGGTCGTTTGTGAATTACCATGTCGCACAAGGGCTTATATTGAAGCAAAGTTCAAGGAAGTGCAAGTGGTCACAGTTAGAAAGCGCAAATTCAATTCAAAGATTGAGCAACTAGCATTTGAAGCACAATGGACGATTCTTGAAGGGTCTGGAAGTAATATTGCTTCCGAGGATACACAAGAGGATGACAAAACGACTGGAAGACGTCTCAGGACAAGGGTCTCAAAAAAAGCAGAGCTGATAACTCCTTCCGAAGTGAAACCAACCAAGGTAAAAGAAAAGAAGAAATTAGAGGTGATGGTGGAGACTCGCACTTTAAGATCGTCGAAGGTTTCTGAGAAGGAAATACCAAGAAAGAGGCGAGATTCTAAAATAGACAAGGCAGAACCAAAGGTTAAGAAGAGACAGAGTCAAACGGTGGTGGTACCTGAAACCCCCAAAGAAGTGAAAAAGGAAACTCCTGAGCCTATAGATGACTACAAGCCATTCAGCCCTGAGGATTTACTGTCAGATTCATTTGTCGAGCTCCATGGACGGAAACTATTTGTTTCCTCATTTTACGAAAATGACCCTAAAATCCCGGCCGTTCAGTTTGCCGAAAATGAAGCTCCTTTCAGTAGCAAAATGACTGATGAAACCGAGGAGATTCTTTTAGAAGACGACTTGGCTAGGAAATTAGTTTCTGAGCACATGAAGAACTACCGATCAATGCCGATTTCGTTTCCACTGCCAAGCGACCCTTCCAATATTGTTCGCGTTAGGTTCCTTTTGTACCCCGAACATCTGGAGCTGTTTCTACTCGCAATCCCAAAGAGCAATGAATTGGATCCCATTTACGAAATGAGTAGGATCTTCATGATTCATTACGCACTTTTCTTCTCACATTCAAAGATATTCAAGACGTTAGTGCAGACGCTCACCGAACGTTTAGAGAATGCAGTGGAAGATAATGATTTTGCAGAGTTCATGTTCATAGTGGATTCATGGAACCTACTCATGATATATCTTTCTCCAAACATTGAAAGTGTTTCTAAGATATTACGTGAGGACTCGGATCTTAACCCAGAAATCAGACGCTATATTGCACCTAGAGAGCGTCGGGTACCTACTACAGATGACCTCATGATAGACGATTTGTTTGAGGAAATGACCAGCGAACCTACAAGCCCAAAATACAGAAGGGTACCGCAAAAAGGAACAAAAATTCGCAGTCATTGGCATCTTGACCAACCAAGTGAGTATAGAAGCTCATTTTATACTAGACTCCAGAAAAAGAAGACATTGTCGAGGTTTGCAGCGCACCAGCTCCTTCTTCGTGGATACTCTCGAGTCGTATCTACGGCATCCCGTAAGTTGCGTGAATATAAGTCGTTCACCGCTGAAGTATATGGTGAGCTCCTCCCGTCCTTCACAAGTGAGGTTTTACACAAGCTCAATTTTCTCCCCACTCAAAAGTTTTATGATTTGGGATCTGGAGTTGGAAATACTACTTTCCAGGCAGCATTAGAATTTGGAGCTACTATCAGCGGGGGGTGCGAATTGATGGAACATGCCCTGAACCTCACAAAACTTCAGCAATGCTTACTCCTGAAACATCTTGCAATGTTTGGCTTACAACAAATGAACCTTGACTTTGCACTTCTGCAAAGTTTCGTCGATAACGAAAGCGTTGCAAAGGCGGCCTTGGACTCCGATGTATTGCTTGTCAATAATTATTTGTTTGACGTCAACTTGAATACGGAAGTTGGAAAACTTCTAAACAACCTTAGACCCGGAACTAAAATTATCAGTTTGAGAGATTTCATTCGCCCAAGATATAAGGCTACAGGTGACTCTGTATTCGATAGGTTGGTGGTCGAAAAGCAGGTGAGTGATAAGTTCTCAGTAAGTTGGACAGGGAGTAGGGTGGAATACTACATATCTACTGTACAGAAGGAAGCAGTGTTTCCACCTGCAGAAAAGGACAAATAGCTAAGGCTAAACGAAAGATCTAATTTGTAATTAATCCCCTATAAATCATACATTACCATCCTATTCTATTTTGACTTTCTTCTCAGGAATGGTAGGCGTTTCTAACGTCCTTTTTTCTCCATTCATCTTCGTTGGCTCAACAGACCCTGGTCTTGTACTGCTATTAGACCCGTCCTTTATCTTCTTCTTCTGCGAGGGTCCCTCCATTTCCTTGGAAATTGCCAATAGCAAAGTGCTCACTCTCCTACCCAATTCTTGTGTGGATCGCAGGAGGAAGTACCAGTCAAACTTAAACAAGTCGCTAGCAATGATATCTTCCTTCATTTTCTCAAGTAACAGCTCGTCGAAAAGCCCATACTTGTGAACACAGCACAAAATGAACCGGTCCTCCACTTTCGAGTAAACTCTCTTGGAGTTATTGGGTGGATATTGGATTTTCAAGTCTTCGAGTGGATCCTTCAAGTTCTCCATCTTTTTCGCCAAAAGCTTTTGTTGGTTCACCAACTTTGCCAGCTTCTTCGCACTGGCTTCAATTTGACTCAAGTACTTGTCATATCCTTCAATCTCAGTATACGACAGCCAGAACTTCTTCAGGTACCGTTCCACCTCCTCTTTTGATTTGTTACCAAGGGCTTCTGCTAGCAGCGCGTAATCGTCTTTACCGAACTTGGCAATAGCATGAATCAAGTTGGTGAAATCTCTTCTCGTCCAGTTGTGGAAACTTTGCTCAAGCAACTGCTGCTTAAGTTCAATTTCCTCTGCATTCAAAGGAACAACCAGGTCCACCTTTTCTTGTTCAACTTTACGCTTTTCCTCTCGCAGCACATCATTCTTATACTCATCGGCTAAGAACTCATCGTCACTGTCTCCAAATTCGTTAAGTGAATACTGGTACCCAATCTCTTTCTTGTATGCAAGTTGCTCTCGTTCCAACAAGCCAGGAAGCTCGGATGGGAAGAACTGGTGATCTTGAATATTGTACACTTTTGGCCCGCGTGGTCTCCAGACAGGGTCACGCTTGTTTGCTTTAGCCAGATTGGGTGCTTTCAAGACATCCTTGTAGTAGTTATCAACACTATAGGTCAATTCTTTCCTTTCACGCTTGGACGGGTTAATCCAGTTAAAACCGTTCTTTTTACCATCAATACCTCCGAAGGGGTTAGGAGGCTTTGCAAAGTTCTGACCATTCCATTCGTACGTCAGGTTGTCGAAAGTGAAGTTCTGAACATCGTCCAACCCCAACTTATTGAACTTTGCATTCAAGTTTGCAGTTTTTTCCGCTCCTCTCTTCAAAATGGCATCGATATCATCGTCCAAAAGGGCATTCTTAGCACCCTTGGTAGACTCAAACACTTTCTTAGCACCATGTTGAATCATACCAATCAAGTCATCCTTAGAGTTGCCCACAGAGTTATTGCTTGCAGCAGAGTTGAGGTGACGACCTTGCTGAATGACCAATTGATCCAAGCGCAACTTTTGAGCAGCACGTTCCAAGACCTTCTCCTCAATGGCATTTTCAGTGACGAATCTGTATACCTTCACTTGCTTCTTTTGGCCAATTCTGTGAGCTCTGTCCATTGCCTGCAAATCAGCCTGTGGGTTCCAGTCTGAATCAAAGAGAATCACAATATCGGCAGTGGTCAAGTTAATACCAAGACCACCAGCTCTTGTGGTCAATAAGAAGATAAACTTATCCAGATCAGGAGCATTATAGTCATCAATAGCTTCGATACGATCTTCGTGCAGTGTAGATCCATCGATACGACAGTACTCGTAATCTCTCAAGTAGCAGTAGTCTTCTAAAATGTCCAACAAACGTGACATTTGAGAAAATATAAGAACACGAGAGCCATCCTTCCGAAACTTCTTCAACATCTTATCCAAGATAATCATCTTACCAGCGTTGAAAACCAAGTGTTCGTCAGTTGTGTATGGTGGTCCTGGTTCTGCACCATCGAAAAGATAAGGATGGTTGCAGCATTTCCTCAACTGCATAACAATGTTTAACAAACGTGTTTTACCTTCTCTTTTACCTACCACACCATTCACAGCATCGATATCTTTTTCCAAGAGTTTCTTGTACCAGTCAATCTGCATATCTGTCATACCAATATAGACGTTGGTTTCGATCTTTGGAAGTAACGACTTCTCCACGTCGATCTTAACACGTCTAAGAAGGAACGGTGATAAGAGTTGATGTAATTGGTGCACAACTTTATCCTGGTCCTTTGACTTTTCCTCCTTGTTGAACCACTCATCAAACACTTCAGAGTCTCCAAAAACATCGGGTAATAAAAAGTTAAGCAAAGCCCAAAGCTCGTGTAAGTTGTTTTGCAATGGAGTACCCGTGATCAACAATCTATTGCGCAGATAAAAGAGTCTGATGATCTGCGAAAGTGAACTGTCTTCGTTCTTGATTCTGTGTGCTTCATCAACCACGATGTATTCCCAGCGGAACTTCTTAAGCTGTGCCTTTTCACGAATCACCATCTCAAACGAGGTGATGAGAACATCAAACTTACAGCTAAGGAGCTTGTCTTGTATGATGCTTTGACGTGCTTCTTTTGGACCTTGTAACACAACAACGTTCACTTCAGGTGTCCATTTGGCAAACTCTCTTCTCCAGTTGTCCAAGGTCGACTTCGGAACAATCACAATAAATGGTCCACGTATATCCTTGATATATCTCAAGTACCCCAAAAACGAGATCGTCTGTAAAGTCTTACCCAACCCCATCTCATCGGCAAGGATTCCACTCAACCGGTTCTCATATAAAGAAATTAACCAGTTCAATCCTTGAATTTGATACTCTCGTAAAGTTCCTTCCTGCACATAAGAAGGGCTTTCTGTTAAGACTGTAGGAGCGATATCATCTTCTTCGACTTCATCATGTAACAATTCCGCGTCTTCCTCCTTCTCTGTCTTTCTTCTCCTGCCCTTTGTCTTTCTAGGTTGTTGCTGGAAGCTCATTTTGGAGTCTATTTCGCGGATCCGCTTCTTGAACGCCGGATCTTTCGACGCGCCTAGATCAATAAAGTGCCGGAAAAGTGGTGTGAGTCCAAGAAGGTACTTGAATCGTATCGTTGAATCATCACCTTCTCTCTTCTTGGTTGTCTTTGGATCGGCGGTGAGAAGATACTTCTTTTTGATTTCAGGGTCCACTTCTGTATCAGACTCTTCGCTCTCATTGTCCTCTATCACTTCTTCGTCATCTGCTTCGATATCGCTCTTGTCCAGTTCACTTGCGACTGTATTGTCCTCTTTTTTCTGCAACTCTTCTACCTCCTTTTCGCTTTCCTCCTCTTCTGTGGTTGATTCCTGAGCTTCAGCTTCCTCATCTTCCTCACCTGTGGCTGAATCTTCGCTGAAGTCAGACTCCTCCGGGGTCAGCTCCTCTTCGGAATCTTCTATTACAACCTTCTTGGGTTCTTTCTTGTTTTGCAATCGGGTGCTTCTGCGTCCACTAGTTGGTGGTGGTGGTGCAGGCTCTTGCTTCTGTTTTTGCGCAGCTGCCCGCTTTGGCCGCCCACGAACTCCCGCCATGTTATGAATCTTCGTAAATGGCTGTGAAAAATAGTGCGACGCGGTTGCAAGTGTAGATACGAACTTGGATGTAACTTGTGTGGTCGAGTGGTGATCGATGTTTTAAGAGCAGCCGTTCCAAACGAGTTTTGGAACAAGTTGATTGTTATTCGGAATTTCAAAGGAATAATGAAAGGGGAAAAAAAACATATATAGCCGGTATAAGGAAAATCCAGCAGGACCCAAAACGATTGAAATGTGCGCAAAATCAACTCATCCGATTTTTGGGCCAAAATCATCAAACAATCACTGCTGTGTGTCAATAGTCCTCTCAAATCATCCTGTGCGCCGATTCTTGCCAAAACAACCCAATTCCCGCTCTTACTTGCCTACCCTCTTTTATGGATCTTGACTTTATACTAGTTGTCACGTGCGGCAGATCACGTTTATGTCAAGATGAGGTAGGAGGGGACGAGGAAGCGATTGCAGGAGAGGATATGCGGGTAGGAGGTACTGAGTGGGTCTTGAGAGGGTGAATGAAGCATGGCGGTATTATCGCAACTTCTTGAGAATAATGAAGGTTCATGTGCATTTCTGGTTTTTTCGGTTAGCAAGTATAGATGTGAGAATAACAAGAAAGCATGGGCCAAAGCAAGAACAAAACCTTAATCTTATATGCATACAGCAGTATGGATCAAAGGGTAAATGTGATCAGCTAGAGTGGCTCGCCAACTTTGTGGAGATTCATGCCTGATCTCAGTTTTTGCAAATTATTTACAAAAATGTAAGGATCGGTTGAAACAGGATGTGTGGAATATTACACAAAGCAGTGGATTGTTGATATCGGGTGTGATATCATTGTGGGATAGGCTTACCAGAAACATTGTAGATAACATTATTGGATCAAAGTATCACCAAATGTGATCAGAGGGTAGGCTATTCCAAATTACATATCAACATTTCCAGAACACAAGCCTTAATTACATTACCAGATCATATTCTTCCTGTATTTGATCATATCACATATTCTTCCTTTATTCATATTCTTCTTATTCTTCCTATTTACTTTTTGGTAATGTCCAGTCAATTTGACCTCGTCCCACCTTCTCCAACCAGCTGTTGCACTTTGTAAACGCTGCCAGGTCGAAAAATCCTCTAGATGCCGACAATGGGGATGGGTGCACTGACCTCAAAACTTCGACCTTATCACTGTTCTTGTTGATCAAACTTGAAAATGCAGCGATTCGCTTCTGAGCAGGACTTCCCCAAGCCAATATAACAAAGCCGTCCTTTGAATGGTACTCGAGAACCACCTTGATAATTTGTTCTGTGAATTGTTCCCAGCCTTTGTTCAGATGACTATTTGCTTTGTGAGCCTCTACAGTGAGACAAGCATTGAGCATAAGCACTCCACGACGAGCCCATTCTGTTAAGTTACCTCCTCCGTGGTTTCCCAGCTTCTTCGGAGCAGGAGACTCAAAGTCTGGGTATTCCTTCGCAAGCAATTTGTAGATGTTCATCAACGATGGCGGGGGCTTTGTGGGTTCCAAAACCAGGAACGCTAAACCATGTGCTTGGTTGAAGTTGTGGTAGGGGTCCTGACCCATAATCAAGCATTTAGCTAAAGGAAGTGGAGTGTAGTGCGACCATGAATATATATTCTTCGGAGTAGGAAATATCGTTTTGTTCTTGAACTCATTCAACACGAATTTCTTGAGGTTGAGAAAGTATGGCTTGGTTAGCTCGGCATGTAAGAATACCAACCATGATATGTGCAAGTTTTCGATTTCGAGCTGGAGAAGAGCCTTTTGCTCTGGGGTAAGTGACGCGATCCATTCATCTTTGTTGAAATTGTACTTTGAGCAGTACTGAGACCAGTCATAAGATTCGTCATACGTCGAAACAGGTTCACTGGAAGGTTCTGTGGGTTGTTCTGTCTTGGTATCAGTCGTTTTGGTAGGCTCCTCTTCGCTTGGAATTTCTGGTTTCACATCGACCTTCACCTCCACGCGTGATTTGATGTCATTAGACTCTTCAATTGTTTTAGAGACGGGAGCAGTCGCGCTCTTGCTCCTTTTTCCGAAGAAATCGGTTATCAATCCCTGATCATGGGGTCTTTTGGTGGTCATGGTAAGACGCGTAGGTTGAAAAATACAGACGAATATTTTGGGATCAGAAAAGACGTTTAATTGATAAGAATTCTACTAGATTAATTTCAGTCCCAATCACACTGATCCCTATCTCTCCAACTCATTACCATCACTCCATTCTATCTCTCCTACTCTCACCCACTTCTCTATATCTCCTACACTCATTACTCTCTATCCTCATTCCTATTAATTTATGCTAGAAAAGCTTCAAGAAACCATACGGATAGTCATGGTCCTTCCTCAAGAATATGCTGGTCAAAACACTGTACAAAAGGTACAACACTACGCTGTTGGCTATCACCAAGCCCAACTGCGCACCCTCCGTAGTTATGAGCTTTTCAGGGCCAACTTTGTAGGCACCCACGTACACCAACGAGACCAAAGAGGCTGCGAGTAGGATGTAGTTGGCTCCAACTAACAAGATCTCTATACCGAACTGATAGTGGATACCTCCACTTATGTAGATGAACTCTCCCTTGTCGTTCCGAGCAATGAATGGGACGGCATTTGAAGTAGTGAAGGAAAACCCACAAATGAAACCCAAGGTCAACCCAATGAAAAAGAGTGCTGCCATATACTTTTTATTGACATTTCTAATGAAACTAGGTCCCTTCTTCTTGATCAAAACGATGAGCAAGAAGGTTCCTAAGAATGTCTTTGCAAACTTTGTAGTGGGGTCGTCCGTGCGCACAGTAATTGCCTTTTGCATGGTTTCGGTCAAGAATCGAGCAAACTCAAATGTCTGCTCCTTGATGGTAGCTATTGGGATCTCAAACAAGTAGTGGGGATCAGTCAAGATGTGATCCTCGTATCCTGGAGTATCCTCATCGGCAGGGTCTATGTCCTTATTGGGTGGGATGAGCCAGATGTGCGGAATGGTATCGAACCCAATCTTTTCAAACAAAGGAATGTTTGAGCGGTCCACGATATCCACGTTGAGGAAGAACAAATGGAATCCGGAGTTGATGTAGTCTGCCCACCACGACTGCAGAACAGTGCCCACAATTGAGGGTAAGTCCTCACAGATAGAACACTCATGTTTGTTATCGGTGCTCGTAAACGTTATGAGTGTCCAGTAGTCACGGGGACCACTCACGAGCGAAAGGTTCGAATTGGTGATGGGGATCATATAGTCAGGAGAATTCATAGACTCCGTCATCAATTGAACGATGGGACTCGCGAGGGCGTAGCCCATCACAAGCAACCAAGCGAGGATGTTCATTGATGAATATTTTCGATTATGTAACAAAAGAAAAGTTGTAGAGGACTGGAACGAAAACTGGTAGAGATGAAAATCTGAGTTCTAAAGAGATAAGCGAGTTTGAAAGACTAGTACCTTTCAACTTCCCCACTTCCTATTGTTTCAAACCCTTCGTAAGCCCCGGTTTCGATCTCACCGAAAAAGTAAAGTTTGGTTTGGTACAGATGTTCAATTCTATTAACTGTATATATTCAAGGTATTCTACTATTCCAGACTGCCATTCTGCAGTCTTCTTCGATTCTTCAGTCTGATTTCCAACATCAAGACTAATCCACAAAGTCGCTCTTTTCATCATTGTTGATGATGAAGAAACCCAAAGTTACTATGAACGCACCGAACAAGTACCAAAAGTTCACTTCAAAGCCCTTCAAGACCCAGTCGCCAACCATAGCCAACGGTATAGTCATGGAAAGACCCACTGTGACAGTCAATGGACTGGTCAACAAGACTGCCTTACACCAGCAGAAGTCGCTGACGAAGGTGATGACAGCGTTCACCAACAAAGGTACTGCGACTTCGCGCGACTGAGGAAGTTCAAAGGTTTCCAACCCAGTCACATGAAGCACAATAAGGATCGGCCACAAGAACACGAGACACCAAACACCCACGAAACCGAAAAACAAGTGGGTGTTCAATTGTCGTTCTTTGGACGAGCCCGGAATGGTGATCTTGAACTTGAGGAGAATGGTGTATACACCATATATAAAGGCCCCCAGAAGTGCGAGCAGATTACCCCATAGCACGAGAAGTGACGAGTTGTGGTTTGGGTTGTCGACAGGAGGCTCGAGAGTGTCGATTTTGGTGACTATGAACACACCGGTGAAACTCAATATTATACCCAACACCTTATTCTGGTTAATCTTCTCTATCGAGTAAAGGTATCCCACGAGAAGGGTGAAGAAGGACGAAGTCGACAGGAGGATGGTCTGCGATGCTACCGTGGTATATGAAAGCGATGCGTTAGTGACCAAGTTTGCGCTGAACCACAAGATGATGAATTTGAGGGATATAATGACGGTTTCGTAGATGCTGATATCAACAGGTTCTTGTTCTGAAGTGACTCTTGCAATGCTCTCCTCTTCCATCACGGCCAAATCTTCGTTGGAGCCATAGCTGCGCATCAACTCTTCTTGGTCTCTCTCACGTTCCACCAGAGCCATGCGCGTAGCGTGGTATGACTCCTTGAAACGCGAGAAGAAATCGGCGATGGACATGCCTTCGTACCGGAGATACGGCACGAGGTACAAGCAGAAGCATCCTGTGTTAATGTAGGTGATGAAGAAGGGCTTTCTATACTTGTCGCCCTCTACCATGTCGTTCACCAAGAAGCTCAGTCCCACCCAGAACACCACCACCGATGCGAGGTTAATAAGCCCCAATACCCATTTCTGCGACTGCTCTAGGTTGTTGGTCGGTACAAAGAAGGCATTCACATAAGTCCGCACTGTCAGTAGGACGCCTGTGGACGCTGACATTACCGTGACTATAAATGGTGGGAAAAATAAACGCAGATGAGGTTTGAAATGATAACGGAAAAGGGATACGGATGGCGAAATGCTTCAAAAATTATGTGAGTGGCTCGCCTATGGTATGTATGGCGTGTAGGCGCTTGGATCGGAAACCGTTACCTAGCAAACTGTGGCGAAACCTAATAGTTAATTCGGAAGAAAATGAGATCCTATGTGCCGCACATTACATTAGCGAGTTCGAGGGAGGAAAAAATAGTAGCCGTAGATTGTTTAACAAACTGCCTGACCTGTTGTTAGCCGCAGCCCAGCATTTCGGTCTTGCTGACAATTAGAGTTGATAACGGTTAATGACTTGACAACGTCTGAGACCTTTGTTAACCGAAGTTTAAATCTAGTCGGAAGGGAAATATAAATGAGGTTTCAATGTAAGTTATGAAAAGGTCTTACAAAACAGTCCCATAAAGCAGGTCATATAATAGTATGAGTAAAAGGTTCACTCAAAGGTTACTCAAAGGTTCACTTAAGAAAAGCTCTCAAAGGTTCACTTAATAAAAGGTTCACTTAATAAAAGTCTCACCCAATAAAAGACTCACTCAAAAGACTCACTCAATAAAAGACTAAATACTTTTTTCATTTTTCAATATGCCTCCAAAAGCGTAAGTACAGCCAGTGACCTGAGGTTCCCACTAACAATCCAGTTCTGCAGCCAAAGCAGCGAAGGCGGCCAAAGAGCCCACGTTCAAATACGCCAGAAACGCGTCGTGTCCACTTAAATTTGGTGCACATGTTGCGATGGCAGGCGGAGTGTCCAAAGCAGTACTCAACGCCATGGACATCGGGGCGAATTCCTTCGCTCTTTTCCTCAAGTCGCCACGTAAGTGGGTTTCGCCACAGTTTGCGGAGTCCGAGGTGGTGAAATTCAAGGAATTGTGTGAGAAGTACGGGTATAATCCACGCACTGATGTTCTTCCACACGGATCGTACTTTATCAACTTGGGCAACCCAGACCCCGAGAAAGAAGAAAAAGCTTACGATTCCTTCTTGGATGACTTGAAAAGATGCGAGACTTTGAACATTGGGTTGTACAACTTCCACCCAGGCTCGAGTTTGGACTCTGACCATGGCGAGGCACTTAAGAGGTTAGCCAAAAACATCAACAAAGCCATCAAGGAAACACTGTTCGTGAAGATTGTTATTGAGAACATGGCAGGACACGGAAACTTAATCGGATCAAATCTACAGGATATCAGGGACGTCATTGATATGGTCGAGGACAAGTCTCGTGTTGGCGTATGTGTTGACACATGCCATAGTTTTGCGGCAGGATATGATATTTCTACTGAGGAGGCATACAACAAGTTCTGGGAGGACTTCGACCGCATTATCGGAGCTGAGTACCTCTCAGCGATCCATCTCAATGACTCCAAAGCTCCTCTTGGTGCAAACAGAGACTTGCACCAGAAGTTGGGATACGGGTTCTTGGGACTTGACGTTTTCCGCCTCATCGCAAACAGTAGCAGACTCAAGGACATCCCTATAGTATTGGAGACACCTGTTGGCAAAGACGACAGTGTGTACGGAGAAGAAATCAAGTTGTTGGAGTGGATGGTGGACAGAAAAGCTGACGACACAGAGTTTGTAGAGAAACGCGAGCAGTTGTCGCGCAATGGAGAAGCGGAAAGAAAAGAGCACCTCAAGAAGTTTGAAACCAAGAAGGAAAAGGCGTCCAAGGTGACCAAGCCGCGTGCAAAGAAGGGCGACGTTGCGGATATGGTCAAGAAAAAGGTCAAGCTGATGAAGGAGGAGGTCAAGGAGGAGGTCAAGGAGGAGATCAAAGAGGAATAATGAGTTGACGACTAAAATATGTATTAAAAGGATAATGTGTAGGATACAGGTGTTGAGTAAGGTTGAGTAACATGAAAGTTCCAGTAAAAGGAAAGATTAAGTGATTTTTAAAGGGTAAGGTTGAGTGATTTTTAAAGGGTAATGATTAAAGGCTAAGGTTGAGTGTATATTTAAGGGTATAGTTGATTCATTATTAAAGGGAAGGTTCAGTGAATATTTGAAGGTAATGAGCAATATGCTGAGTGAATCTGAACATATACAACGGTTGTAGAAATATCCCTAAACAAACATTTATACCAAAACAATTGAACATTGCATCTTTTACAACTCCTCCTAAATCATCCCAATTCAAGTCTATCAGTTTTTTATTTTACTGTGGTGTCCTAATTTTGCAGCAAATTTCATCGTCCTGCATACATTGCCCTCATTTACAAACCTCTTTTCTCTGTTTTTTTTTTCTCCTTACCATCATTCATGTTTGGCGGATCTACGACAGGCTTCGGCGGCTTTGGCAGCTCAGGAGGTAATGTAGCCCTGCCATTTGGCTCTACTGCTAATAACAACAGCAATGTTTCGCCATTTGGTTCCGCAAACACCAACACCGGTGGTGGTATCTTTGGTAACCTGACCAACAACACTACTAGTGGCGCCTTCGGAGGCACCTCCGGTGGTGCTTTTGGATCCACCGCCAACAACACCGGTGGAGCATTTGGTTCATCCAATTCCACTTCTGGTGGTCTTTTTGGTCGTCCTGCGAACACTGCAGGTGTCTCTTCACCATTTGGAGGCAGTACGGCTAACAATGCTTTTGGTGCTAACAACTCCAACGGTACTTCAGCATTTGGCTCTACCAACAATGCCAATTCTGGTGCTGGTGGTCTTTTCGGAGGTGCAAGCAAGCCAGCTTTTGGCTCTGCAGGCACCGCTACCGGTGCGTTTGGTTCCCCCAATAACTCGAGTCCTTTTGGTGGTGCTTCCAACAATGCCTTTGGTGGCAGTGCGGGAACCGATAACAACGGTACTGCTGTGAAGCCATACACTCCAGGTAGTGAAAAGGACAACCAAGGTAACACTACTGTCTTCCAAAACATCACCTCGATGCCTGAGTATAAGAACTACTCATTTGAAGAGTTGAGATTGAAGGACTATGAACAAGGTAGACGCTTTGGAAATGGCTCCTCTGCTGGAGGTGCATTTGGATCTACTGGTACAACCGGATCTACTGCCTTTGGAGGTACTGCTGGTGGTGCGTTTGGGTCAAACAACAATACCTCGGGTGGGTTGTTTGGAGGTGCTAACAACAACAATTCCATGAGCTCTCCATTTGGTTCAAATAACAACGCTACGAACAATACCTCAACGGGTTTTGGAGCGAACAACAACTCTCCATTCGGTGGTAACTCGTCGTCGTTCGGAGCAAACAACAACAGTTCTCCCTTTGGCCAAAACAACACCAATAACAACTCTTCGGCATTTGGGGCTTCTAACAACGCTTTTGGTGGCGGCATGAATAACAACAATAACAGCACTAGCGGAGGATTATTTGGATCTAAGCCAGCTGGCGGATTTGGCTCGAGTTTCGGTCAGTCCAACACCAACAATGCGTTTGGATCCTCGAACTCTACTTTTGGTCAGAACAACAACACCTCAGGTGGGTTCGGTCAGTCCAATAACTCGCCATTTGGACAAAACAAGACTACCGGTCCTTTTGGTCAAACTAGCAATACGTCGCCATTTGGCCAGAATAACAACAATTCTGGTGGAATGTTTGGTAACAACAACAACAACGGCCAAAGCAGCGGCGGTGTGTTTGGCTCTAACAACAATAACAACAACACTGGCGGTGTGTTTGGCTCTAACAACAACAACAACACCAGTGGAGGCTTATTTGGATCCAATAACAACAACAACAGCTCTGGTCCTTTTGGTGCCAACAAGCCTGCCACTGGAGGTCTCTTTGGCTCCAACAACAACAACACCAACACTAGCGGAGGTTTGTTTGGATCAAACGCCAACAACACCAACAACAACACTGGAGGCCTTTTCGGCAACAACAACAACAATAACAACAACAACTCCGGTGGCCTTTTTGGAAGCAAGCCTGCCACAGGAGGTATGCTTAACAACGGCACCAACAACTCCGGCGGTCTTTTTGGAAACAACAACAATAACAACAACTCTGCTGGTGGCCTCTTTGGTAACAAGCCAGCAGGAACTACTGGTGGTCTTTTTGGAAACAACAATGCTGCAGGAGGTTCTGGATTTGGTGCCGCACCTAACGCTAACAACAACGGCGGTGGTCCTTTCGGTGCTAACAAACCAGCTACTGGTGGTCTCTTTGGCGGCTCAAACAACAACACCAACACCTCTGGTGGTTTGTTTGGCAACAATAACAACAACGCCGGTTCCAATACTGGAAGCGGTTTAGGAGGCGGTTTTGGATCGGGAGGTTTGTTCAACAAGCCTGCTGGTCAAACCAATGCCACTGGTGGTTTGTTTGGTAACAACGCTGGATCTGCAGGTGCTACCTCTGGTGGTCTCTTTGGAAACAACAATGCAAACAACAATGCATCTGGCAACACCGGTGGTGGTCTCTTTGGCAACAACCAAAACGCAAGTGGAGGCTTGTTTTCTAACAACAACAGTGGCGCTCAGCAGTCGTCACTTTTGCAGAACCCACAACAGCAGCAGCAGCCTTTGGTGAACATTAGCTCTGCCAACCCATATGGCAACAACCCATTGTTCCAGAGTATCACCGGACAGCAGCAGCTGCAGCAAGGTGCCAATGGACCAGCCGCATACCCTAGAAGAAGGGAACAGTCGAAGAAGGCAATTTCTATTGGCAGCGCAAAGTCCATCACACCTTTATTCCGTATGAGTGCTATGCCACAGAAGAAGGAGACTAAGGAGGTTGTTGTGAATGGAGAGGTGAAGAAGACCGAGGGTGTATTTAGTGACAAGACTGATGCTGTGATCATGAACAGCGACATCTTTGCACCAAAGGTCAACTTCAAGAACTTGGTGTTGGCCAAGTCACAGGAGCCTAGTACCCAGTTGTTGCCTAGTGGAAAGTCTTCACCACACAAGCAGGTCACCTTCGAGTTTGAAAAGAGAGACAAGAAGGAGGAAGTTGAGCTTGCTAATGGCACCGAGGAAGTCAAAGTCATTACCGAGTCTACTCCAGAAGTCGAGAAAAAGGCTGTCAGTGTGGATGCCAATGCATTTGCAGATGACAATGGATACTGGACCTCACCACCATTGGCAGAATTGAAGTCGCGCAAATTGGCAGACTTGCAGTCAGTGAGTGGATTTAAGGTTGGACGCACTCACTATGGAGAGATCGAGTTCCTTGCTCCAGTTGACTTATCGAGCTTTGTAAACTTGGACGACATTGCAGGAAACTTGATTGTTTTCAGCAAGAAGGCTTGTGTGGTGTACCCAGATGGCCAGGCACCAAAGCAAGGCGATGGATTGAACCTCCCAGCCAGAATCACGTTGGAGAACTGCTACCCAGTAAACAAGGAGGACAAGTTGCCAGTCGTGGACCCCAAGAGCAAGCTTGTTCCGGTGCATATCAACCGTTTGAAGGCATTGCCTAACATGGTGTTTAAAAAGTATAACCCAACCACGGGCGAGTGGACCTTTGAGGTTGAGAAAACCGCAGAGGAGGATTAAATAGTATTATATAGTAATAAAGTTGTCATTACAGAATAATTGAGTGTGTAAATGAAGAATTGAAGTTATGATGGAGAATAGAAGGTAGAAAATTTGACATGAAGATGTATGGCAAGAATTGTATCAAAATCGACTAGAATAGAGAGGGTATTACGAAATAACAGATCAGAAGAATGAAAAGTGCAATTGAGTTATTATAGAGTGAAAGTAGAACACCATGTAACCATTTACAGAGAATTGACAGTAGGTGAAATCTGAATCAGACAAACATATTGGTGAGCTTGCGTATGATGCACATGATTCAATCGTGCAGAAAGATCTTGTTTGCCGAGTGTCACTGTCTGGAGAAAATTGTCTGTACTGATGAGCTACAGACGATGCCGTTGAAATCAGTCAGACTATCTTGGAAATAGACTTTGTCTGAACGCTTGCACTTTTGGTAGTGAAAAATGTCACAAAGTCAGTTTGATCTGACGATGAAGCCATCAGGAAAGTTTTTTCCGGAGAGCCAGTTGTAAGGTGAGGTTGACTACGATACAATAGAGGTGAATTGACAACGGACAATAGAGGTGAAACGCAATTAATTTATGGGCCAAGAGGTGCAATACGAAGACATTCTAGAGGTCTGAGAACGCAAGATGAGCAGCCTTACTATTATCAATATTGAGAAAAAATATCTGATCTTATAGCCAAATTTGGCCAACATGGAACGATTCGGGATATTTTCTCGCGGTATCCAAATCATTGACAGCTTGAGGGAGATTTGGGTGTAACCACAACAAACCATCATCAGGCGCACAATTTTAGGAAAGTGTCGGGTGGACATCGGAGTCCGAACACAAAGCTGAGGTAAAGCTTCTTTTGGATGAGAACGCAACAGTCTATTGACTTTTGTGTTGGGTTTCTCCGCCTGGAGACGTCTTTGTGGAAGGGCACTTCGTTCCACCATCGTCCGTAAATCACGCAGTTGATGGGGGATTCGCGTACTTGGGGTGACTTCGGAAAGGTTGTAGTGCTGCTACCATATGAAAATGTAACCAAGTGTGTTAATTGAATCAGCATCAAAGGCAATGATGTTATGGATATGCACCCCGCGATGAGGTTATACGAGATGCTACAAAGTGGAAGCAACTTGGAACAAAGTCGTGTAAATCAGCAGGCCATTCGTAGAAACGGTGGTGGAGTGACCGTGAATAATCAGCATATGGCCCCTATTTAAGCAGGTTTGAGCACCATCTCAACATCTCCAAGATCCTTATCTCTTGGTTGTATGCACGCCCGAGATTTAATTTCCCCCCTAAACAAACCCAAAATCTACAACCACAGTTTTACACTTCTTTCTGAATTGAACTACTTTAACGCGCTGATCCCCTAGAGTTTACCATCAACAATGACCAATGCATACGTCACCCTCTTGGCGAGTGAATCCTACCTCGCCGGTGTGCTTCTTCTCGCACACACGCTTAAGCATGAGTTGAAGACCCCCAATAAATTGGCTGTCTTGGTGCACACACCGTCCTTGTCCGAAGAACTGCTCTCCTTGGTGAAAGAAGCCTACGATGAGGTGGTCGATGTTAGTGAGGCTACCGTGAGTGCACCTTTGGAGAAGGTGGTGGAGCAACTCGGCCGTGCTGAATTGGCAGTCACGTACTCCAAGCTTTTGTTGTGGAAGCATTTCGAAGACAAGTACGATGTTGTTGTTTACCTCGACGCAGACACACTTGTATTGAAGTCTTTGGATCACTTATTCGAGAAGCACGCAGACATTGAACCTCATCAAATCGCGGCATCTCCTGATGCTGGCTGGCCAGACGTCTTCAACTCGGGAGTTTTTGTTGCGAAGCCGAGCAGCTCGGTCTTTGACAAACTTGTGGAGTCACTGAAGGACAGTTCAAAGACTTTTGACGGTGCAGACCAAGGATTGTTGAATGAGCACTTTAACATCTCCCTGGATGGTGCCAATTGGTTCCGTTTGCCATTCTTGTTCAATGTCACTACCAACTTGGGACAACATTATGAATATTTGCCAGCTTTCACCAAGTTCTTTGACCAAATCAGCGTGTTGCACTACATTGGAGCCAACAAGCCATGGCACTCGCAGAACGGAATCTTGGGTTCCGACACCGCAAACTATCACCACTTGTGGTGGGCTGCCTTCAACAAGCTGTTCAGCCCAGAAGCTAAGCTGAAGATCCTTGGCATTGCAAAGAAGAGTGGAGGAGAAGCTGTGAACTTGGGATTCACAAAGTACACTAATGTGTGGGATGAAGAATTCCAAGGAGAACCAGTGGCTCCGGCCGTAGAGGTCCCACAAACCCTGACTGTGTTCCCATGGGAGAAGAGAGGAGATGCGCCTGCCCCAACAAGAGTGTTCAACTACTCGACCGAAGAGGATACCGAGGAACAGCAGCAGCACGCCGCATTGACCAAGCTGATTGAGAAATTGAAGGACTTGAAGGTGGGTAGCCGCTCCAAGCTGAGCAACTACAACTTTGCAGAGGAGCAAGGATTCAACCCAGATAAGCTGTTGGAGGAGGTGTCCAAGTTGCCATTGAAGTTCTTGTCGAAGCAGAAGACTAATAAGGAGTAGGAAGACAAGAAGGAGTACAGAGGATGACTAGAGGGAGCACGGTGGGTGAAGTAAAGGATCCATGTTATTAATTGTTGATGTGTTTGCAGGTTGTTTTGCAATCCTAGTTGAATTTTGTGGTGTGATGGTAAGATGATGAATGTCTGAAAGAAGTCTTACAAGGAAATCAGTTGTCTTGACAAGGAAATCTGAAGTTATCTTTTCAAGGAATTTGAAGTTGTCAATCTGAAGTTGTCAATCTGAAGTTGTCTTATCAAGGAATCTCAGGTTATCTTATCAAGGAATCTGAAGTTGTCCGACAAGGTGTCATCCAATTTCATGATCATTATGGTTGTATGGTTGAGCGATTTTCAAGTCCTCGTTTAATTTCGAACCCCCGACTTTCTTATACCCTCACATTCGCAGCTATTTTCGAAGAAATATATTTTTTCCTTCAGAGTTGCGTTAGTCTGTTTTATTTTCCTCGATTAATGCGCAGACCAAGGGGGAGGAATCTGGAACACATCCACCAATCTAAAGTCTAAATTGGAGACCTGTGCGAGCCAAAGTCTAAATTGCCGACTAATGCGAACCTTGGCGGAAAGTTTGAATTTGTGAATTGTTTAATGTGATGTTTAGTTTGCATGGGAGCATTATTCTGTTGTCTTGCCCCGAGTGATATAGATTTAATATGGATAATATAATTGCTGCAATGTGGCTGGTAGATACTGATTCTTGAGTTAGTATTAGTAGGTGGGTAATTAGGTCAGTAGACATTGAAGACATTTAAATAGGCATTCAGTAGCATTCAGGCAAACAGAGGCATTCTTCGATATAATTCTTTCCTTTGGTCTTCATGACTGCTTCTGGGCCCAGGCGTTTCAGCTACACCTGCTTCTTAGGATCCCTGTGTAGTTAGGGAGTTATGTCAATTGGGAAAGATATGGCAAAAAAATGCCGGTGCCAGGAATCGAACTTGGGTTTCAACTGCCACAAAGTTGTGTACTGACCACTATACTACACCGGCTTCTGATGATAGACCCCACGTAATAATAGTACACACGTAGAAAGCATAAGCGAATTAAGAGGACAAAACGAAGGCAAGACAAGGTTACAGTTAAGCTCACGGTTTCTCGCGACCCAACAGAGGATAATAGGAAATAGAAACATTAAGCGGCGTTCTCTGCGCTCAAAATGCGGCCAAGAATATCAACAGACTAGGCAATGGATTCCGGTGCAACCAAAACAGGACGAGGGGAATCTTGTGTTCAGGAGTCGACCACACGGATCATTTAGAATCCCGAAGAATGCAGCGATTATCCCCAAGTGCACCAAGGTAGAGACCAAAAAATACGTCTTCCTCATGAGCGCAATTGTCAAACTCCGAGAGAGATTGAAGTGTTCGTGACTGTGTCGGGCCACAGTGATCCTAAACTGCCGCTTGTGTGAAGCTTGGGAATGCCGGAAGCGGTCACATTAGTCAAGAGCACCTGAGACACATGTGAAAGCAGATTTACATCAGAGCACTGATGGTAGCAGGTGAAATATTGAAAGGTGCATGAGTGCATTGAGGGCTCTGTGCAGTTGGGAGAAGGGGGTTTCGCGCATCTTGAGTTCCCTAAGCGAGAGCTATAGAAGAAAGTGAGAAAATAATGATCGCATCTTCAGGAACAACAATGTGACAAAACAGCAGGCGAGGATATAAGCACTAAACAAACGGAAAAAT